>JAPYZK010006143.1:0-10205 GCA_030522785.1 Platygaster equestris
AAATGTTTAATTTTTGTTGTTTCGAAGTTTTAGAAACTTTGGAAGTTCTGTATTTTTGAGCTTTCGATGCTTAAGAGTTCAAAAAGTGTCAAAATTTTCTAATTTCGAGCTTTTCAAGAACTTGACACATTTCCAAAGTCTCCGGAAATTTTGAAATTTCAAAGTTGTAAACTTACGTGATTTTCAACATTCCGAAAGTCCTGAAATTTTGAAAATATCCGATGAACCTTAATTTCTGAGCTTAGAAGTTTTCAAAATGTTGAACTTTTGTTCCGAAGTTTCGACAATTTTGGAAGTTCTGTATTTTTCAAATTTCGAAACTTAAGAGTTCAAAAAGTGTCAAAATTCTCCAATTTCCCACCTTTCAAAAACTTGACAAATTTCCAAAATCTCTAAAAATTCCGAAATTCCAAAGTTACAAACTTACGTGATTTTCAAAACGAAAGTTCTGAAATTTCGAAAATTCTAGTTTAAAAGTTATGAAAATATTTAGATTCTCTTGTTTCGACATTTCGAAAATTTTCCAACTTCCGTAACTTAAAATAATTACCAAGTCCTGAACTTTTTGAACTCGTGGAATCGAAAAAAAAAAACGACCAAACACTTGAGACACGAAGAAAATTCAGTTTCCAATTTTTCAATATTTTCCAGATCCATAAACAATTCCCGCATGACCCTTGACCCGGAGGGGAACCTCTGGTTCAGCAACGTCACCAGGAACGACCAATCGGAGGACTTTTACTACGCGTGTTCGGCGACCTCGGTTTTTCGGAACGAGTACAAACTCGGAAATCGGGTTCTCCTGAACGTCATCTCGACCGGGGCCTCCGCCAGTCAGAACAAGCACGAGCCCGTCAAACAGTACGTGTCCCGAAAAAACGAAGTCGCCTACCGCGGCAAGAAAATCGAGCTTTTCTGCATTTACGGGGGCACGCCCTTGCCGCAAACTGTCTGGTATAAAAACGGCGAATTGATCAACACGAACGATCGTATAACGCAGGGGAATTATGGAAAATCGTTGATTATAAAACACGTGGATTTCGAGGACGAAGGATCGTACACGTGCGAGGCGTCAAACGGCGTCGGGGATGCGAAGTCTTATTCTATAAGCATGAAGGTATAGTATATTGCAAGCCCGTGCGCACGGGGGGGGGGGGGGGTTGAGGGTCAAACCCCCCCCATTGGCAGAATTTTTTTATTTTGTCAGAAATTCTCTCAAATCCCAAATAACCTTTAGAATTCTTGAGAAACTTGAAGATTTATCTCCGACATTTCCATAAAAAAAGAATCAAAATTGAACGGTCTAAAATTCCAGGATATTGATTAAAAAAGTTAAAAATTTCGAATGTTACCCAAAACTAACAATTGCGAAATTTCTACAAAACTTAAAAATTTTGAACTTTTCAGAGAACCCACGTATATTATTTTGAAATTTGTACAATAACTTGAAATTTCCAAATCATCCAAAACACTCATGAATTTCAAAACTGTCTAAAAAAGTCAAATTGTTCGAATTTTTGGAAACATCCAAAAATAATACTACATTTCCGAATTTTGTAAACTCTGAATTTTAGAATTTTTTGAAAAACCGAAAAATCTAACCAAATGTCCCATTGTAACCGCACCGTCACTTTTTTTTCATCACGGTTGTAAAAACTTCTTCTCATTGATTCCGAATGTTGAAAATAACATCCGTTGAAACGCAAATGTACGAAAACCCCGCCTACTTGCAATTCCAGGTCCTGGCGGTGCCCTACTTCACCGTGGAGCCCGAGAACGTCCACGCGGCCGAGGACGAAACCGCCGAGTTCTGGTGCATGGCCAGCGGCGTCCCCGAGCCCCAGATCCAGTGGATCTACAACGGGAAACCCATCTCCGAGTCGTCGCCCAACCCGCGTCGCAAGGTCCTGCCCAACAGAATCATCATCGACAAGCTCACCCGCAAGGACACCGGGAATTACGGCTGCAACGCCACCAACTCCTTGGGCTACGTTTACAAGGACGTTTACGTCAACGTCCTGGCCTTGAAACCGGAAATCACGGAACCACCCAGCGACGAAGCCACCGTCGACGGGAAAAACGTCCGGATGACCTGTCACGCCTTCGGCGCGCCCCGGCCCGAGGTCAAGTGGATCCGGAACAACCAGGAACTCACGGGGGGGAGGTACAAAATCCTCTCCAGCGGCGACCTGGAGATCGAGAACGTCATTTTTTCGGACGCCGGGAAGTACACTTGCCACGCGGCTAATAAACTGGGGGAGGATCAGGCGTCCGGGACACTGGTGGTGAAGGAGCACACCAGGATCACGGACGAACCCGAGGATTACGAAGTGCCGGCGAAATCTACCGCGACGTTTAGGTCGGTTTTGGGAGGGGGTTTTAGTTTTATGGGGAGTTTTATGTGGGAAGCTCGGGGGCGAATGCCGAGGGGTTGAAGTTTGAAGAAGATTGATTGTTTTTGTGAGTGAAATAATGAGGAATTTTAGAGTGGAAAAAATGGCTACTATGAAATCTTAGGGATTCGATATTTCGTATATTTCGAACTTTTTGATTTTTCTGAAATTGTACGGGAGTTTAGAAAATTAAGATACTTCGAAATTGCAGTTTTTCATGAAATGTTGGGAATTTTGAATTGTCCGGAAGTTTCAAGAATTCTCAAGTTTTTGGAAATTTGGAGTTTCTGAATTTTTTGTAATTCTTGATATTTTGATTATTTTCGAGTGTTTGGATGATTCGAAAAATACGAAAATTTCGGAAATGTTGAAGATTACGAAAACTTTTGTAATACTAGAATTTGTTGTAAATTATGAGGAAGTATGTGAAATTAGTGAAAATTTCTAAAATGTGCAAGTTTTGAAAAGTTTGAAATTTAAGGAATTTTCGAGTTTTTACATGTTTGGAAATGTTTTGGGATTATCGACGTTATCAAAGTTTGTTCGAAATTGTTGGAATTTTTATAATTGTGAGAATTTTCAATAATATTCAAATTATTATTTTTTACTCGAATACTTTCAAAATTCTCGAAAATTTCAGAATTCTCGTAATTTGTAGACATTTGTCTAATTATTGTAGAGTTTTCACAAGTTTTCGAATTTTTGGAATTTTTGTAGTAGTAGAATTTTTTAAATGTATGGGAAAATATTTAAAATTACAAAAAATTTCAAAAATTTTGAAAGTTTTAAAAAAGTTTGAATTTACGGAATTTTCGAGTTTTGACATATTTAAAAATGTTTTGTGATTATAAAAATTTTTGAAATTTTGTTAAAATTTTTATAATTTCAAGAATCTCGAGGATTTCTAAAGTTACTTAAATTTTCGACAATATTACAATTTTTTTTTTTTGAACTTGTAAAGTTTCATAATTCTCGAAAATTTTAGAATGATCGTAATTTGTTTACATTCTTTAAATTATTGTAGAGTTTTCACAATTTTTGGAATTTTCAAAAATTTTAGGAGGTATTTGAAATTTTTGTAACAATATAATTTTTTAAATGTATAAGAAAGTATTTTAAATTACGAAAAATTTCCGAAAATGTTGAAAGTTTTAAAAAAGTTTGAATTTACGGAATTTTCGAGTTTTGATATATTCAAAAATGTTTTGGGATCATCAAAATTGTTAAATTAAAATTGGTAGAATTTTAAGAATCTCGACGATTTTCAAAGTTTGTTAAATTTTCGACCATATTCAAAATTTTTTGGAACTTATAACTTTTATAATTTTATAATTAGAATTTCAATTTTTATTCCAGATGCAACGCAGTGACGGATTCGAGTTTGACGCTGACAATCGACTGGCTCCGAAACGGCGAACGCATCGACATCGAGATGGACCCGAGGTTCATCCAAACCTCGGATTACTCTTTGAGTATTACGAAAACGACGGAACTGGATTCGGGAACGTACACGTGCGTCGCTCGCACCGACCTGGATGAGGCCAGCGCACAAGCCACCCTCATCGTCCAGGACGTCCCGAACTCCCCGAGATTGGAGGGCATCACCTGCGGTCATAGAAACGCTTCCCTCCACTGGACGCCAATGGGCGACAACAGAGCCCCAATTTTGAGATACACCATACAGTACAACACCACTTTTACGCCCGACACTTGGGAAATTACCGACGACCACGTTCCTGCGACCGATCAAACTTACGTCGTCGGCATGACGCCTTATGCGAATTATACCTTTAGGGTTCAGGCTTGGAATAAGATCGGTAAATTGTGGATTTTGGGGGGAAAAAATGTAATATTGGAATTTGGGGGGGGGGGGGGGGGAGGGGTTTTTTAAGTTTGGGGTTTTTGATTGAAATTTTCGAATATTTTTCAAAGTATGAGGAAGTACTGAGTATGAGTAGTCTCAATATTTTCGAAATTGTAGGACAGTCGAAATTTTTTTAAATTCCCAACATTTTCAAAAATATTAGAATTTTAAAAATATTCGAAATAACTAAAAATTCGAAAAACCCTGCAATTTTCTAACTTTTCAAAATTTACGAAATAACCCAAATTCTGACATACTGAAAAATATTTTGGGATTATCAGAATTTTCGAAATTTTTTGAAATTGTCAGAATTTTCAGAATTCTAAAAGTTCTTGAAGTTTCCCAAATTGTCGAAAATACTTCAAAATTTTTTATAGAAACTTTGAAAATCCTTGAAAATTTCAGAATTCCTATCATTTTCGGAGTTTTGTGAATCTTCCGAAAATCTAAAAATCTCCAAAACATGAAAATCCTAAAAACTTGACGATTTTAAAAACGACAGTAAAAAATTGAAGAATTATAATTCGGCATCAAAATCAAAAAATGTATTATCATTTACGAAAACTCGAATACATAAATTTCCGAAGATTCGAATTTTTTTTGATGCGTCATCAAAAATTCAAATTTTCGGAGATTTACGACTCTACCAAAAATCTCGAAATCTCCAAAAAATTGAAAAAATTTCTAAAATTTCTAAAACAATACAAAAATTGAAGAATTCTAATTGGAAAATCGAAAAATACGTAAATTGAAAAATTTCGCGACTTTCACGAAAAGGCGAATAATACAAACTGATCGTAAAAAATGTATATTTCGCTGATTTTTATATTATTGTCCAGGAGCGTCTTTGCCGTCGCAGCACAGCGCCGTTTGCACCACTCAACCGGACGTCCCTTTCAAAAACCCGGACAACGTCATCGGCAAAGGCACGGATTCGCAAAATTTGGTCATAACCTGGACCGTGATGCCCCAAATCGAGCACAACGGGCCGAGATTCAAGTACCGCGTTTATTACAAACGCGACATTCCCGGCGAAAAATGGACCATCGAGGAAATCAACGATTGGAGGACAAATCGTTTCGTGGTGAACAACCAGCCGACTTATCAAAGATACAGAATTAAAGTCGGGGCCATCAACGCCAAAGGAGAATGTCGAACGCAGCCGTTGGAAGTCATTGGTTATTCCGGGGAAGATAGTGAGTTTTGGATTCGGAAAAAATGACGAAAATAACGAGAATGCGAAAAATTGTCAAGTGTCCTGAAAGTTTCTCGAGTTTAAAAAAGTTTCGATATTTTCGAAGATGTTCCAAATTCTACGAATTCTTACAATTTTGAACGAATTTCGAAAATTTTTGTAATCCCGATTCATTTTTCATATATGTCGAAAGTTGGATGTCTCGCGTATTTCCGAACTTTTGAAAATTTCAGCATTTTTTGATTTGTAGTGATTTCGAATGTTTTTATGATTCTTATATTTCTTTTAATTCCAGGAATTCTGAAATTTTTTATTATCTCGAAATTTTGAGGAGGTTATTCCGGGGAAGATGTTGAGTTTTAGATTTAAAGAAAATTACGAAAATTACGAGAATTCTAAAATTGCTAAGTATCATGAAAGTTTCTGAAGTTCAAAAAAGTTTTAATGTTTTCGAAAATTTATCGAATTCTATGAGTTCTTACAATTTTAGACGAATTTCGAAAATTTTGATGATCCCGAATCATTTTTTAAATATGTTGAAACTTGGATATTTCGTAAATTTCTAAACTTTCGAAAATTTAGGCATTTTTTTAACTTGTAGTAATTTCGAATGTTTTTATGATTCTAATATTTTTGTAAATTTCAGGAATTCGGAAATTTGTGATTATTTTGAAATTTTGAAGACTTTAATAGACTTACAAAACAGTTGAGAATTTTCAAAATTTCGGAGATTTCGAAACATTTCGAAAATTCTGAGAATCTGTAAATTCTATTTGATCCTGAAAGGTTTTCGAATTCTGAAAACTCCGAAAATTTTGAGGAACTTTGAAATTTCGAACACTCCAAGGAAATTGACAGTGTCGAAAAATTCAAAAAACTTGAAAATATCACAGTCTAAGATTTTAAAAAATTTTAATAATTACGAGAATTTTTAATGATTTTGAAAGTTTCCAAGGTTTAAAAAAATTTCAATACTTCCGAAAATTTTAGAAACTTGGAATATTTTCAGAATTTGAAAAATTTTCACAATTTCAATAACAAATTTCAAAGATTTTGATAATCCCAAAACATTTTCATATACACAAAAACTGAAAAATTCCTTAAATTCAAAACTTTCCAACATTTTGAACATTTTTGAAATGTAAGTGAAAAAATTTTTCCAAAGCTTACAATTTAAATTATTGTGAACTTTGAGAACATTTCAAAAAAATGTTAAATATTTGGGTAAATTTTCAGATTACTTTCTGTATTTTGCAAGGTTTTCGAAAATTTGGAGATATTGGAGAGAAATCTTCATTTTTTTTAATATTCTTGGAAATTATTATTACTGGGAGTCAAATCTTCATTTTTGGGAATTTCGAAAATCTTTGCCGTTTCTGTATATTGAATTTTATAATTTTAAATGCGTGATTAAAAAATGTTTAATAAAAAATCACCGAAGCCCTGAAACTTGGTAGAATTGAAAATTCATTGATTTGTTTATTTGTTTTGCAGTACCTTTGCAAGCTCCAGGAAACTTTTCGTTGCTCGAAGTGAAATCCAGCGTGGAAGCAGTTTTGTCCTGGTCCCCGGTTTCCCCGGAATCCGTGAGGGGAGAGTTGCGAGGATACAAAATTCTCACGTGGACGGAGAAAGAAGGCGAAGAAGGCATGAGGGAAATAAACATCAAAGGTGGCAACGAAACGAAAGCCTCAGTCAAGAAGTTCATTCCTTTCAGCAAAAACTACGTGAAAATTTTGGCGTACAACGGACAGTGCGTGTTTTTTAAAATTATTTTATATTCAAGTTTATAGTATAGTATTAGTATTTTTATTGGTAGTCTTCGTAATTTTTATTTATTTATTCATTTGAATTTATTTATTCTATTTATTTATAGTTTTTGTAATTTTCATTTATTTATTTTATTTATTTTATTTGTATGATTTTCATTTATTTATTTGAATTGAAATTTATTTATATTATTTATTCTATTTTTATAGTTTTTATTTATTTATATTATTAGTATTTATTTATAGTATAGTATTTTTAGTTTTTATAGTTTATTATGTTGTATAGTTTAGTTTATAGAAATTCTAAGCAGATTTTTTCTAAAAATTTCCATTTTTTATGTAAAAGTATACATTTTCATTATTTCGTAATATTTTTGACTTTTTTTCGTTTCCGAAAATGATCGATAATTTTTCGTACGTACGTTTTTGTTTATAAAATTTTGGCAATTTTCGAGTATCGTAAAATAAATTCGTACTTTTGCAAAGATTCGAAAAATATTCAAAATTCACAAAAACTACGAATTTTCCAAGTTTTTGGAAAAAATAAAAAAAATTAATTTTTGTCAAAAATTAGTAAATTTTTCGGATTTTCGTCAAGGTTAAAAATGTATCGAAAAAAAAAAAACACATTTCATTATAAATCTGGAAGATACTCAATCTTTCAAAACTTGAAGAATTTTAAATTTCTCATATTTCGAGTTTTCAGGATCATTCACGTTTTTAAAAATATCCAGAATCATGGATTTATGTTATTTACTCATATTTATTACACTTATTTCATTTGTTGATGAATGTGTTTATTTACTTGTCAATTTTTTTCAAGGTATAACGGACCACCATCGGAAACGTTGAGTTTCGACACTCCCGAAGGTAAACCAGGCACGATTCTCTCTTTGGAAGCGATTCCAATGGGCTCGAGCGCTCTGTGGTTGCAGTGGACCAAACCGGCCGAACCGAACGGAATTTTGACCGGTTACAAAATTTACTATCAGCAAGTGAACGGCCTGGAGATTCTTCCCTTGGCCGAAAGACTGCCGCACATTACGAACCCGGAAGCCACGAGTGCCAAATTACCACGTCTCGAAGCCAAAACAAAATACCGCGTTCACGTTCGCGCCACAACAAAAGCCGGCGAAGGAAACGAGTCAGTTGCAATTTAAATCACGTTTTTACAGAGCTAAAAACACTAATTAAATTAGGAAACATTTTCTAGTTCGTAGAATATTATAAATATTTTGTCGTTTGTTTAAACTAAATTGGTGAAATTTATTGAAAAATTGATGGAACTTGTAGTCGACAATGTTTGAATTCAAATACTTGGATTTTTTTTTTTTTTTTTTTTTTTTTTTTTTTTTTTTTTTTTTTTTTTTTTTTTTTTTGTTTTTTTTTTTTGTTTTTTTTTTTTTTTTTTTTTTTTCTTATATTTTGGCTTTTTTTCTCCGGATTTTGTGAGTTGAAATTTTTAAGACGTTTCTAAAGAAGTGAATTTCGAATTAAGTAAAATTATCTAGTTCGTAGAATATTGTTGTTTGTACTAAATTAGTGGAATTTACTGAAAAATTGATGGAATTTGTAGTCGAAAATGTTGGAATTTAAATACTTGGATTTTTTGTTTTTTTGCGAGTTTGAAGATGTATGTAGTTATTTTCATATATTTTGGCTTTTTTTACTTTGGATTTTGTGAGTTTTAATTTTTAAGACGTTTCTAAAAAAGCGAATTTCGAATTAAGAAAAATTATTCTGTTTCTAAAATATTGTAAAAACGTTGCTGCTTTTTTTGAACTGAATTAGTTTAGAGTATTCAAAAATTTAGTAGTTGACAATTTTCGAGTTCAAGTACTTGAATTTTTTTTTTTTTTTGGAATTTGAGGATGTTTATATTGATTTTCATATATTTTGGATTTTTTACTTGGGATTTTGTAGTTCGTAATTTTTAAGACGTTACTAAAAAAACGAATTTCGGATTAAGGAAAATTATTTGATTTCTGTAATATTGTAAAAACGTTGTTGCTTTTTTAAAACTGAATTAGTTTAGAGTATTCAAAAATTTAGTCGTTGAAAAATTTCAAATTCAAGTACCTGAATTTGTTTTCGTTTTATTTATTTTATTTTATTTTTTTGTTGTGAATTTTTGAGGATGTGTGTATTCATTTTCGTATATTTTGGCTTTTTTACTTCGGATTTTGTGAGTTTTAATTTTTAAAACGTTACGAAAAAACAGATTTCATTAAGAAAAATGATTTAGTTTCGAAAATGTTATAAAAATGTTGTTGCTTTATTAAAATTTAATTAGTTTAGAGTAGTCAACAATGTATTAGTTGAAAATTTTCTGATTTAAGTACGTGAATTCTTGTTTTTTTGCCAATTTGAGAACGTATGTATTAATTTTCATATATTATAGCTTTTGTTACTTCGGATGTCGTAACCTAATTTTTAAGACGTTGAAATTGTAAAGGTTTGGATTTTATATGTTTCAAATTTTTGAAATTTTATATTTATACATTTTCGCTTTTGTCTTCAATTAATCGATTAACAAAATTAATCGATTTTTTTATCCTTAAGTTCCAAGACGCTGAAGTTAGTGAGTTTTGGATATTTACCATTTATAAGTTTTTACATTTATATATTTTTATTTCTCTAATTTCGTATTGTGCAATTTTCAGTAATTTCCAATACGTTAAAATTCTGGATATTTTCCTTTTTTTTTTTTGGCTGTGGTTTTGATGCAAATTGACAATTTTGCAGTTACTTCGTGGAGCAGCAAACAAGGTCTTCTCAGCGTCCGGACAAACCTGAGTTTTCTTGGCAAACTTTCCCCAAAGAGAATGGGTACGCGACCGTGGTCGTGAGGTGGACGCCGAATTACAGGGGCAACCCTGGAAGCCATTTTTATGCCAAATACAAGTTGAAGGGAGAGACTATTTGGATGGCAACGGAGCCTGAGTATCTCAACAATGAGTTACACGTACGTCCAACGCTGTTCT
>JAPYZK010006144.1:0-11890 GCA_030522785.1 Platygaster equestris
AGATTTTCATGCAGATAAAAAACGCAGTCGAATTAAGTGTATTTATCTTTCTTCTTTTATGTGAATTCGACATAAAAATATACGATGACAGAAAGATAAAAAATTTCAAGATTATTATCAAGTCCGTAAATACACAATGCACTCCAGTTTTTGAATTTTCAGCGAATTTTTTCCTCGTGGTTTATCGGATTTTTTTATTTGCACGATTTTATGGCCTGCAATTTTTAGAACTTTGAAAAAAAAAACGTGAATTTTCAGAGCCTGTAAAACTAGAAGTCTCTAAAATTTTCGAAATTAAAGTAATGAAGGTTTTTGCAGTATTTCGAAATTGCAATATCGATTTCCAAATTCCTCATGCAATTTTTGCATGATCCGTAAATATTTTCCACTTTCCATTTCAAGCAACGAGAAAAATGATTCAATTCAATATTGATCGAATGATTAATTCGGCGATAACCCAATTCATCTCCGTGCCCATGTGTAACTCAGTCATTTGAAAATGAACAAACATCCATACAGCAAAATGCACAAATGTCAACAATTTTACACGCAAAGGATTTTCCCATTAATCACGTTCACTGCATTGATTTGGGTACATATTTACGTACTATAAAGCTGTGCTAACAAATCTGTTTGCCTTTCAGTAATCGATGTAATTATTTATCGATGTGTAAATTTTTTCATCTTAAATACTACGAAAGCGTAAATAATAGGGAATTATATGTGGGGGAGGGGGGGGGAGGGATGTTCATTGTAATTTGTATCGCACGAAATTCCGACAAATTTCTATGAACTATTTGTTGATTCGAAAAATCTCTACTCAGGAAATGTACTCTAATCAAGAATTCAAATTCAAGTTCAAATCCGAAAATTAAAAAGTTTCGAATGGTCCAAATTTTTTGAATCAACAAATTAAAAGTAAAAAAATCGTCACGTAGACATTCAAATACATCAAAAAAATTAATATAAGCTGTAAGAAATTTTCGAATTTTGAAATCCATAAACTTGATGATCCAAAAGAATAAAAACTTGTGGAAATTTTAAAGATTCGAGGTATCAATTCTCAAATTACAGATACGGAAAAACGAATGAAATAACGGAAATCAGAAAATTCAAAGGTTTCAAAGCAGCCCCCCCCCCCCCCCCCCTTTCCAGTCTACAATTTCGCATATTTCTCTGAACTTCATAATCTAAGGGAATCATTTCGATGATGTTTCATAATTCTAGATCCGCAGAAAAAATACATTTTCCAGATCATCTCGTATATCCATTGAAACCATAAAATGCAGTTTCAAAGTGGGATAACATGCGGAAACCGCGAATGCATAAATTCCGTGCTGCAATTCTAAGATATCATGCGCTCGAGCGTAATGTTATTTATGCTTTACTCTGATTATTGCGAATTTTTCAGCCCGAAGTTCTCCGGCATTCCGAATAAATTTCAATGCTCGCGATCTCGTAACGAAGATTTGAAATTTTTCTTCGTTTACTCAAATAGTTTTCAACTTTAATTTACATTTTCGGCAAGTTTTTGGAGCTCGTAAAGTTCCGGACTTTTTTTTTAATACTATGCATGTTATACAATTAACAACGTGAATAACGAAGATTTGGAATTTTTCTCGGATTACTCGAAAATTTATAACTTTGATTCGCATTTTCGATAAATTTTCGAAGCTTTTAGAATTTCAGACTTTTTTTTAAATACTGTACATGTTGTACAATTTTTAGTATTCGTGAATATTTCACGTTATTTCGTAAAAATTCATAGGTCTACACGTGTTTTATCGAATTTCCTGATTATTCCATAATTTCTCAAAACGTTATATAAATGTATACTAAAAAAAATCGTTGTCAAAAATTTTGAATTGGAGGCAAATTTTTAATTTAAAAATGAATAATCTTAGTTTATTAAAGATTTTCTTCACAGTACCAGCTTATTTTTCATTACTGTGAAAAATCAACACTACAATTCGCACAGAATGGAATAATTATTATTGACAGAATCGACGACGAAATAGCCAATCATCTTCAACTTTATCAAATTGTTTTGTTGGTTGCTAAAACCAAACAATACCTGGAAATTAATTTAAAAAGAGGGAATATTTTCATGTTTTTTAATATTTCTCTTCTCTCAAACAAACAATAATAAACAAAAAGCGTATTTTTACTTATTTCAATATACCCCAGAAAACATATTTTTTCTCGTATAATATAAATAAATTTTATTGGTTCATTTACTGTTTTATCTTTCGGAAAATACTGGAATTAAAAATAAAAATTATCGTTAAGAAATTGAGTAAATATGTGAAATATATTAGAAATATCAAAATTTATGGATTATGTAATGTTATACTTGAAGCCCGGAAGGTATATTAATTTAGATTCTAAAATCTAATGACGGTAAAATGAAACAATCGAAATTCCAACAAATAAAAAAATTCCAGTCAGACAATACGATCATTAAAACTTATAAATCCGATAATTCAGAAATTTGAGAAGTTAAAAAACTGATAAAACCACAATGATTTCCAACAAAAATTTCAGAATTTAAAATATTTGGTCTTGATTTTTCCGAATTTTCTGTACAAGATCGAAAAATTAATAATATCGAACTCGTCAGTATTTTCTATTTATAAATCAGAAACTTCTGAAATTCAGAAATTTGAATATTTAAAATTCAAGAATTTTAAATATTTTGTACTGTATTTTCAAATTTTCTATACAAGCTCGCGAAACACATACTTTTGAACTCATCAAAATTTTGTATTCAATGAACCCGAAAATTCAGAAATTCAGAAAGTTGCATAATTGGCAAAACCACAATGATTTTTAACAAAAGTTCAAAAATTCCAAATACTTGGTACGATATTTTCCAATTTTCGGTACAAAATTCCAAAATTCATCCTTTCAAACTTATCAATATTTTTTGTTTATGAATCCGAAAATTCAGAAATTGAGGAAGCTGAAAAATTGCCGGAACCACAATGATCGTCATCAAAAATTCAAGAGTTTTGAATTTTTGGTATAATATTTTCAAATTTCTTGTACAAAATCGCGAAATTCATACTTCAAAACTTTCAATGTTTTCTGTTCACAAATCCGAAAATTCAGAAATCCAGGAAGTTAAAAAATTGCCAAAACCACAACGATCATCATCGAAAATACAAAAATTTTGAACGTTTGGTACTATATTTTCGAATTTTTTATACAAAGTGGCGTAATTCATACTTTAAAACTTTCGATATTTATTTTTCTGTCTACAAATCCGAAAATTCAGAAATTCAGGACGTTGAAAAATTGCCAAAACCACAATGATTATCATCAAAAATTCGAAAATTTTGAATGTTTGGTACCATATTTTCGAACTGCTAATACAAAATCGTGATATTCATACTTTGAAACTCATCAATATTTTCTGCTTATAAATCCGAAAATTCACAAATCCAGGACGTTGAAAAATTGCCAAAAGCACAATGATTATCATCAAAAATTAAAAAATTTTGAATGTTTGGTAGCATATTTTCGAATTTCTTACACAAAATCGCGAAATTAATCCTTTCAAACTCATCAATATTTATATTTCTGTTCACGAATCCGAAAATTCAGAAATTCAGGACGTTGCAAAATTGCCAAAACCACAATGATTATCATCACAAATTCAAAAATGTTGAATGTTTGGTACCATACTTTCGAATCTTATACAAAATCACAAAACTGATACTTTGAAATTCATCATCAATATTTTCTGTTCACAAATCCAAAAATTCAAAAATTCAGTAAGCTTCAAAATTGCCAAAACCACAACGATTTCCCTCAAAAGTTCAAAAGTTCTACATTTTTGGTCCTATACTTACAAATTCCTATACAAAATCCAAAAATTCAAACTTTCAAACTCATCAACATTTTCTGTCCATTCCCAATCATTTCGTCATTATTTCCGAAAAGTTGATTACAGAAAAACCTTTTTTTCCCTAACTTGTTCAAATCATCTTCCTTTTTCCCCCAAAAATGCCTGCCTGAAAGCTCGCCAAGTTAGAAACTCGGCGAATAAACTTCAGTTTCCGATACCCAAGCTACGACCCAATTCTTTTTTAGCGAAAGTCGATGATAATTCGCTGCACGGCTTCGAATACAAGCGGGTTTTTTCTATTCGACGTGAAAAATGTGACTTTGTCGGCTAATACCTCGTTATCTTCCACTGATTCTTTGCTTTAAGTAGCGATACTCATTGGAGCGCTTCTCCATTTGATCGAGGCACTTGACAATTTTACGAACTACAGCGAAAATGTCCTTCGTTAATCTTTCCACCATTGTTCTGGTCTCGATAATGACAAACAGTAAGAAATGTTTAATTATAATGCACTTCCATGGATTCAATCCAATTTGAGTTGAAGAAAAGTTGAATGGAAAACTTTCGATCCGAAAAATTTTAATTTTTTGAATAGAAATTTTTTTGATACAATCAGAGACTTGATTACAAATTTCGTGTATAAGATAAAATCTGGAGTCTGGAATTTTTGTTCTTAATTCTAAGTTTTTTGAATTCCAAGACAATTTTTGTTTCTTGTTTAGAATTTTTACGAAAAGTTCAGGAAATTTCGAGAATTTTCAGAAATTACAAAGAATTGAGAAACTTTTTTGGAAAATTCGAAAAACTGATCAGAAATCGATGGAGGTTCTGAATTTTTGAAAATCCACGATTGCTTCCTGAAATATCCGGAACTCTCAGTCTGTCCAGCAAAATTTAGAATTTTCTGAGAATTCATGATGATATCAATTTTCGAAGCTACTCGAAAAGAATAAAAAATCTTTTTAAATTCTAATAAATTCCGAGTGGAAAAAAAACGGAAAATAAAAAAATTCGACAATTTTAAAAATAATCCACATTTTCAGATATTTTTGAGAATGACATTGAATCGATGATTTATATCACGCAAATTGTGTCAAAGATATTATAATCTCCCCAATTTTCGATCTTACCTAAGATTCAAGGGAGGGAGGGTCAACAAAATCCTACAAAACCTCACAAAAGAGAGGAGCGTGTACAAATTTTCCAAAAAACCTTTTCCATTTCCGAAATTCCATGCATAAAAATGATCAACTCGCGTAATTCTTGCGCTCGGACGTAGAATTCAAGAGAATAAAAAATCCATTCAAATTCCAATAAATTCCGAATGACGAAAAATACATAAGATCCAAAAATTAGATAATAATCAAAATCTGTCAAAAATCTATCACCTTCAGGGAAATTTTCAAAAGGGGGAAAGATTCAAGGGGGGCGGGGGGAGGGTCGACGAAATCCTCCAGAATCTCACATAATGGAGGGGGGAGGGTGTAAATATTCTTCAAAAAACGAATTCCATGCATAAAAATGATCAACTCACGTGATTCTTGTGCTCGGGCGTGGAGGGTGGATTGGGGCTGTTCGGTAAGGACCCCCCGGAAGTGGTGCAGTGCCGCAGCCGCGCCAGCAGGGCCGTACGAAGGCTCTCCGTCACGAGGCTCTTTGATTTATACCCTTGGAAATGCTGTATTTCCCGCCCCCTTCACCCCAATTTTCCGGCTTCCTAGTTCCCGCCGACTTTTCCTCGTCATATCAAGGGGCGAGTTTTCTTTACTCTCCTTTTTCTCCCCCGATCTCGAGGGCACTCGAACCGCGCCTTTCACAACCTCGCCCACTTTACGATCTAGTTCAATAATTTTATCATTCTTCGCACCTTTCCCGGATTTTTAAGTATTTTCGGGCATCGGGGTTAAGGGTTCCGGTCTCGTTCGGCCCTCTTCAGGGGCTGGGTTGCGGGGTGTGAACGCTGGGTATGCACTCGGTATCTGAAATTCAGAATTTGAGAGAGGATTTTTAGAAGGGAAACACGTTTTTCGATTCATTTTCGGACTGGGAATTCTTAGTTTTCAGGGGGGGGGGGGGGGGGGAATATGGGGGAGAAAAAAGTCATACATATGGAAAATAATGGAAATTCTCGTATTTTGCTGAATAAAAATTTTATTAATGACAGAAACTCCGTATTTTTTGAAAGTTTCGATATTTTCGAAATTTTCAGAATTTTGGGAACATTAAAAATTTTTTTAACTCTCAGAAAGTTTGGAATCTTGAAAATTTTCAATATCTTGAAATTTTTTTTTTAACTTCGGAAATGTCAAAGTGGTTAAAATTTTCGGGATTCTGAACATTTTGAGCATTCTTTAAATTTTCACGATTATTATGAATTCTCGGAATAATCTGAATTCTAATGTATTACAAAAACTTCGAAATTATTACAATATTTAAAGTATTTTCCAAATTCTTTAAATTTTCGATATCAAGAATGTTTTTAACATTCTAAAATTTTCAAAATTGTCAAAACTCTCAAGATTGTCCAAATTCTCACAATTTTGACACTCATGAAAAATTCTCTAAATATTTAAAATTTTTGGAATCAAATTTTCATTAATTAAAAAAACTTCAAAATTATTAAAATATTAAAAACTTTAAAAAATTGTTGGAATCAAGAAAAATTTCAAATACTTCAAATCTTTAAGAATTTTTTAAATTATTCAGATGTTCCAAATTCTCGAAATTTTTGAAATGATATGTTCATTAATTGAAAAAACTTCGAAATTATCAAAATATTCAAAACTTAAAAAATTTTTGGAATCCAGAAAAATTTCAGTTTTCAAATCTTTTAGAATTTTCCAAATTCTTAAGATTTTCCAAATTCTAAAAATTTTGATGCTCATGAAAAATTCTCCAAATAATCAAAATTCTCAAAGTTTTTGGAATGATATTTTGATTAATTACAAAAACTTAAAAATTATCAAAATATTCGACATTAAAAGAATTGTCGGAATCCAGAAAATTTTCCAATTTCTTGAACCTTTTAGAATTTTTCAAATTCTCAACATTTTAGCACTTTTAAAAAATTCTCCAAATAATAAAAATTCTCAAAATCTTCGAAATCAAATTTTCTTACTTACAAAATCTAGGAAATTATCAAAATATTCAAAACTCAAAAAATTGTTGGAATCCAGAAAATTTTCAAATTCCTCAAATCTTTCAGAATTTTCCAAATTTTCCAAATTTTCTCAAGATTTTCCAAATTCTCAAAGTTTTTACACTAATGAAAAATTCGTCGAATAATTCCTGAAATTTCCGAAATGATATTCTCATAAATTACAAAAACTTCAAAATCATCAAAATATTCAAAATTCTAGAAATTGTTGAATAACAGAAAATTTCCGAATTCCTCAAATCTTTTAGAATTTTCCATATCCTTATATTTCAAATTCAAAAAACTGTTGGAATGTACACAATTTTCAAATTCTTCAAATCTTTCAGAATTTTCCAAATTCTCCAAATTTTCACCATCATAAAAAATTCTCAACATATCTAAAGTCATCAAAGTTCTCAAAAATTCGATAATTCGAATTAAATCAAAATCATCGAAATCATCATTAAATCAGCAAAATCATCAAAATCCTAGAAATTTTGATACAATTTTTCATAATTCCATCCATTCAAATGTTCAAATTAATATCCATTCCACACTTTATTCATAAAATGACGCCTTTCATCATTTCGTACGATGAAAATTTGAGCTCTCGAATAAAAAAACGAAAGCTCGGGGTTGTAATGGCGCGGGATGGCCGCAGGCATTGCTTTATCTCGTTACGCGAGACGGGGCCAGGGCTCATCAGAAAAACAGCAGCGAAGAAGCGAGAAACGAGGAGTGTTTAGCGCGCTCCTTTGCGAGAGCTATACCCCCGTTGTCTCAGAAGCCGTTCTACTTTCATGAACCACTCGGCATTAAAAAACATAACCCGACGCTCCTCATAACCGGAAACACAAAATAGAGCAACTGCGCGATAACTCACGTCACGGATCAACCCTCCCCAGAAAATATTATTAAGAAAATGCAATCCCAAAAAATACGAAAAAATTCACCAAAAGTAGATGGAAAAATGTGCTGACCGACAAATATTGGCGGGACGTCAATTTTTTTTCAAATTTCGGGACGAATATCCAAATTTCAGTTTCGATCCATTTTTGAATAAATTACGAAAAATACCCTCAATTTTCAGAGTTATTTTGACCACTAACCCTGACAAAGAGGATGCAACTTTCAAAGGTTGCAGATTTTTTGAAGATAAAAATAGGTTTTCGCAGCAATTATACGCGAAAAATAATATACAATATCGGTTTTTTATTTTTTGAAGTTGAATCTGAACAAAAAAATTACAGAATTCCGCCCCTAATTTTCATTTTTGATAAATAATTGCCGATATCAATTATGTCACAATTTGGTTATTAAAAATCTTGATATATCATTATATATTATCATTATTCATTGTATCTTTTTATTAATACATAACATTTTTTATACGGTTTGTTTATATTTTCGAAACTTAATAAATTGTCAACAAAATTGTCAATTTTTTAAATATCAAAAATGGAAATAAAACATTATATAGATGCCATGTATCATGAATAAGTAATTGTGAGTTATGATAGTTTTGAATAATCAAACTGTGAATCAACAACTAAAATATAAAATAATGTCATAATCGATAAACTCTATAAAATATCCGAAATGACAGTTTAAACTGAATTTGATAGTTTCTCTTATCAAATATCACCTGAAATATAGCCCAAAAATACCGCAAATACCGTTTTTTATACTCGAGAAATGTTTAACCCAACGACAAGCTTTGAAAGTTGTCGTTGGGTTGCGTTCACTTCGTCAGGGGAACTTAGGGGTTGATTCCAAATGTTGAGGGTAAACGATAAAAGTTGATAAAAAATATTCGAACCTCATCGAAATTCCCTAAAATGCACGATCATACGAGTTTAATCTCCCGGAAAGTGAATTCCGATACATTTTATTACAGTCGAAGAATTTTTTTTTCGGACTTGCTGGAACGGAACAGTGTTTACGAGGGCGGTATTTGTACGAAAAATGATCTCCTGGCAAAGCTCCCGAACAAAATATTCGGCGTGTTATTTCACGAAAGAAAATACATGCTCTATAGGTATTTTTCTACCTTCTTGCATTTCTCTCATGCTTCATCCTGTTGGAGGACGACCGAGAATATTCAACAAATGATGCGTTTGCAAGGGGATGAATAGTATTGATTCAGGATGTGGATTATAAACTTTGCATCGTTATTGCAACGAATTATTCGTAGCTGAATTATTTACATACTCTGAGAATAAGTATTGGTTTTGTGAAATCGATGTTGGGACGTGTAGTTTTACTTTCTGGGAATGAAAATTGAGTTTCTTTACTATGCAAGGTTGATTTTCGAGCTCTAAATATAGAAAGTCGATTTTTGAGCTTTTTTCAGCCGATATGAGCTTTTTATACTCATTTCCAAATTTTATTAGGGAATAAGTGTTAGCTCCTGTTTTTGAACTTCTCAAAATTTTTGGAAAATATAAAAGTTGTGTTAAAAATTGACAGAAAATTTTCTTATCAAAAACTGCCAAGAGCTGAAAAATGTCAGAATTTCTGAAGATTGAGACTGAGTCCTAAATAATGAATTTGGGTCTAAATACAGTCAATTTTTATTTAAATAACAGCTCCGAAAATAAAAATAAAACTACCCAGACCTTGGTAAATTTACTTAGACTTAATTAATTATATTCTAATTACTTTAAATCAGGGATAAAATTCACGTAAAGAAAACTTACTACTAAGACACTTTTTTCCATAAAAAATCGAAGTTTTGAGAAACCAATCCAAGATTTCTCTAGTCACACCTGAGATTCATCTTTCCTTCAACCCATTAAGTTTCGGATACTTTTCGTCCCGCATTAATCAAAGTGAGTGACAATGTTATTACAGCGATCGAAATCATTTATCATTTCCCGAGAGTCTCATTTCCCGTCTTCGCTCAGTTAGACAAAGTTATTCTGTTCACACAATCCCATTAAATTTTTTAATTCCATTTTCGAGGCCTTCGTACAGTTCGCTAAGATTGCACTGAAATAAGAGCAGCAAATATCTCACTGTAGACATATTCTAATTGTGTTTGAGATTCTTCTGATCTCGAGGGTTATAATTTCAGTAGTCATTGAAAGTAGGTATATTTTTTCAGGAAAATTGAGTTCAATGATGATTCATGACTTCAATGAACAATCGAATCTTATGATGATTTTCGAAATAATTTAGAGCGATTCTGAGAAATTATTCAAGATGATTTTGAGGGAGCAATTTTGAGGATTGATGAAAAATTTTTAAAAATTGTTAGATTAGTTACCAAAATTCAGATTTGACAAGGTTTTGACAAATTTCAAAAATTCCGAGATCATTAAAATTCCTGAAAATTCGTATAATGTTCGAAAATCATTATTTATCAATCATCTCTGACTGTATGAATTATCTAAAATAATCATAATAAAATGACGAGATATTTTTTCAAAATTCATTCATCATCAGAATGATCTTTCAAATTTCGAGAAAAGTATAGTAAATAATCATTTTTTGAAGTCATTCACAAAATTTCTTCATAAGCGTACTTTTTACAAAAATTTCTAAAAATGATGACCCCCTACTCTTTCCAACTTTTAATACACTTCGATTTTCTTTACTCCCAAAAATAATAATACTCAATAATAAAATAATGACATTTTTCCACTGTCAATATAATTACATCGAAGCTCAAAAAAACGCTCGACATTTCCATCAAATATTCCCAAACACATTACATCCACCAATATATTTCGAAAGCTTTTTCATCGGAATATCCACAAATTTCGTTGGCGAAGTACACACGAGAGAAAAAAATCGATGTATTGTAGTCCGAAAATTGCGATGCATATCAAGATCCCCGGGGAAGCAATTTTCCCGAATCGTGCCGAATTGTACGTGTCAATGGCTCGTCAAAGTTGAACTCAAGTAACTCGTCTTGCTCCGTAATTGCTTACCGAGCGCATTACGCACGTTCATTCAATTTGCCGAAAGCCATCGAATCTGATCGAGCTCATAAGCCTCAAGAGAACCGAGCTCCGCGCATGACTCGGCGAAAAAGTTCGAGATAAAATCCTTTTTCGCATTTCCTTTTTACTCTATTCCTCGATTTCATTATACGAAAATTCAGAAAACTCATATTATTAAAAACTTGACTTATTATTTTTGATTTATTAATTTTTGAAACGCAAAGTTTGAAATTCGATGTAATGTGTTTCATTCGAGTGAAAAACAACATCAAGTTTTGGGATTTCGAAGGTCTGATGAATTGGAAAATGTTCGGAAGTATTAAAGAATTTTGAAGTTGTCGATTTTCGGAATTTTTACAAGTTGTGAAAATTTAGAAAGTTTTGAAGTATTTTGAAATTTCTCAGTTCTGGAATTGAGAAGTTTTGAAGAATTTTAACGATTTTCAGCTTTCCTATTTCGATATTGTGACGAATTTTGAAGAATTTGTGAGTTTTTACGAATTTTAGAGTTGTTGACTCAAGGTTTTTTATACGTTTTAGACATTTTGAAAGTTTTGAAGAATTTTTTAGAATTTAAAACCAACAGTTTTAGAGTTATGAATTCTATAAACTTTGGCTAATTTTGGAGTTTTGGATTTTCGAGATTTAGAATTTCTGACGTATTTCAAAAGAGATAGGAACTTTTGCAGAATTTCGTAGTTTTGATATTTCGACATTTTCATAAGTTTTAAAGAATTTTGAAAAACTCCAAAGAATTTGAAAGTTCTGAAATTCAGAAGTTTTGGAGAATTCCATTTCTGCGATTCTGAATTTCAGAGGAATTTCAAAGAATTCGGAAGTTATGAAGAACTCAAAAACTGTTCAGTTTTCAATCTCAAAAAAGTTTTAGAAATTCCGAAGAATTTCAAAGAAAATTCAAGAAGTTTCAGAATCCAGAAGATTTTTCAACATTTCCAA
>JAPYZK010006149.1:0-17434 GCA_030522785.1 Platygaster equestris
CCCCCCCCCCCCCCCCCAATTCTCTGTATGCAATGCAGCCTGCATTATAGTTGATGTAAACTTGCTCGAATTGCAGTTTGATGGGGTACACGTGGTGAGTGGTTCCTTGGACACAAGCATCCGCGTCTGGGAAGTGGGAACGGGCGCCTGCCGGCATACCCTCATGGGGCATCAGTCGCTGACTTCTGGAATGGAACTCCGGAACAATATTTTAGTCTCAGGAAACGCTGATTCTACGGTAAAAGTCTGGGACATTGTCAGTGGCCAATGCCTGCAAACCCTTTCGGGGCCGAACAAACACCAGTCAGCTGTTACCTGCCTACAATTCAACAGTCATTTTGTCATCACTTCTTCTGATGACGGAACTGTCAAACTCTGGGATGTCAAAACAGGTAATTTTTTGGTTCTTTTGCTCTAACCTCAAGCAGGAAATAGGAATTGTCCAAAAACATTTTCTTATTATTAATGCATTTCTCAGTTTACTTCATTTATAATAAAAATACTCATTGTGAAGAATAAAACTTAAATTACAGTAAGTTGGGCATGATTTTGCCCCCCTCACCTTAGCCTTCGAAACTGGATCTAATAAAAACCAAAACCACTTTCAGGCGATTTCATTCGCAACCTGGTGGCCCTGGAGAGCGGTGGCAGTGGAGGCGTCGTTTGGCGGATTCGGGCGAACGACACGAAACTGGTGTGTGCTGTCGGCAGTCGCAATGGCACCGAGGAGACTAAACTCCTGGTTTTGGACTTTGACGTGGAAGCCAAATAGTTGCCAGCCCCTCCCACAATTGTACATAACAACTACCGAACAATCGGGTGCCTGTTGCGTGATTGTGATAAAAAAGACTGCATGGGATGCATGGACAAAAATGGCAGGGGGCCCCCTTTTCGCGATCGCCGTCGCGGTCCCATAGTCGAAGACGCATCGTGCAATAAAACGACACCGCGCTCAGGCATTTTATTCTATTTTATTTTCCTTTCACAGAAGGGGAGTTTTAAAAGACTGTTCGATCCGGTGGCACCTTGAGCGCGGATGCCGTCGTTCCTTGCGAGCGGGACTATTTTTATAAGCGCGTCTTTAATTATTGGACCCTGGTCTCACTTGGACCATGTTTTTTATTTGTATATTGCTCAATAGTTTTTATTGTAAGAATGCGTTATCTGTTGTATGATTTTTTGTTTCTTTTTTTAATGAGAGGAAATAGAAAACGTTACTGCAATTTGATCTTTCATTGGCACGTTTAGGTTTCAATAATGAAATTTTTGGACTTTTCCCGGTTCTATTTTTGTTGTTATTATCATGATTGTTTTGGCGAGAAGAAATAAAAAACGTTGCTGTAGATGGTTTTTGACGATATTTATGGTACTTGTGCGTGGTACAGTTTTTTGCTATGTTTCTATTTCGATTGAAAATGTGCACTCTGCACAAGGTATTTGGAGGATGCTGTTCGATTCGAGGAGATTTTTCTCTACTTTGTATTCGTTACCGCAACGACAAGGGTAGCTGAGGTGTTCGGGGTCTGAGCTTTTTTCGAGTTCTTTGGGAGAGATCCTAGCGTAAATGAGGGAACTTATATCTTCCAAGTCTTGTTGTTTTAGAAGAATATCAAAGTTTTTTCGAGATTCTTCATTGCTGAGAATTCGCCATGCTTCTTTGATTTTGGGGAAGGATTCGGAATCGGTGCTTTTGTCTGGGTGATGTTGCTTGGCCAATTTGTGATACGCGCGTTTTAGTTCTTCGAGGGTAGAGTTTGAGGAGCATTTGAGAATTTCGTAGTGGTTTTGTTCCTCTGACATCTTTTTTCTGTGGGGAACAGGAGAAAAATGATGAGTTTTTGCATTTTTTTGGAGTAATTTGAGAATTCGGGGAGGTAAAGATTATTTTATTTTTTCATTTCTTCAAATTTAAGTTTACAACATGGAGGTTGTAAACTTAAATATACATATACAGGTTGATAAAAAATTTACTTGAAAGAAATTTTTAAATATATTCCATCTTCCAGAGAAAAGTAACAAAATGAAGAGAAATTTATGAGTATCAAAATTTTCCAACTTATTGCAAATTTAAATTGTGATCATTATTCATTATTGGAACATTTCTGTTTTAAAAAATGTTTCAATGTTTGCAGAAATACACAAAAACACTATCAAAATGAATTTGAGGCACTTATAATTTCCTCTTGAATAGTCAGAATAATCTGGAACCTGTCCAAATAGTACATTATGAATTTTCAACATATTTGACAACTAATAAAATCTTTTACTCAGGTCAAGTTGGGTTTTACATTAAAATCACAAAAAAATGACTGTCACTCAGAATTGCAAAATATTACAAACCACTGAATTGAAATCATGATCGAAATTTCCAAGACTCGTAAAAAAATAATATTTGCTGTCATTTAATTGCCATGATAAATTTTGCAATTGGACATTGTTTTTCAATTAGTACTCCGTAATTGTTCAATTGAGCTGTAATTTTTTCAAAATCATTGCCAACCTTTTGTTACTCAAGAAAAAAATATAAAAACCTCTGGAGTCTCTGAACAAATTTTTGCAAATCCTTTCAACGGTTAACCTCAGCATATTCAGCAATTGCAATTCGGCAAGTGGCGTCCTCGCATAACCATCATTCAAAACCTTATTTGCACACATTCAATTCGCACGTATCGTAAATACACTGCATGCACATAAATAGAACGTCCATAATTATCCTCCCAAACGCACTCCCTATTTTCTAATACATATTTCCAAAAAATGATAACAAAACAAAAAACAAAAACGACTGGAAACTACGTACATATGACGACAATATATACCAAAACAACTTAGACGACCTTGAAACAACAAAGCCAATTTCCATCAAGCTGTTCAGTATCCGCATCTGTCTCTCTCTGTCTCGCGTGCAAAAAGAGCGCGAAATTGCTCTTGCCGGGTAAAAATTGCGCACATGAAATCGACTGAGCCAGAAAAAAATCGCAAGCACGCATGCGTCTCAAATATGGCTGCGCATTACGGCAGTCATTAATATCGTGCGACGAAGAAGTATCTCGCCGTCGCTGATATAAGTACTCTACAACAAAAACAAACAATCTGAAAACATTTCCGTCTCGAAGACGAACATTTCGGTGGGTTCAGTGAAGAAAAACCGCAGTACACAGCAGTGGATACGCGAGTGCGAACAAAAATAAAAGTGCGCGGCCTCGACTTGGCGAGGGGATATCGAGGGCAAGGGTGAAATTCGCGAATGCGTGTGCTTCTCGGGGTTAACCCATTGTGACAAGTGCAATTTTCATGATTTTCGAATGTCGGGACCCTAAACGAAAGGAGATTGTCGAGGTCATCGTCGATCGCTGATTTCCCAGCGCTTTAGGTGAGTACTGCATATTGGAAATATTTTCCATCTCGCTCTTTCCGGCATATCTTTTCGCCCTTCCGAAGAACGGTGTCAACACCTGTTTGATTGGCTCTGATTGGTCAGACAATGGACCAATCGCGGCTCGGGAAAAATACGGCGAATTTGTGGAGTTGCCAGACCTACAGGAATGTAAAGAACCTGGAAAGGTCAGGGAATGGATTTGTTGATATTTTCGGCGGTATAATAGGGTGACCAGGTGTACTATTTTGGTAGTGCATGTCCTTTTCTTACCTCCTGGCCTTAGTATCCTATATTATTTTAGAAGTGTAGGAATGTAATTGAATTTTGTGGAATAGAACATGGATGCTCAGGGTACCTTGCATATTTTTGAACATGATAAACATGAAGAGAATAAATGATGACAACGTTTCAGGGGAATATTGCATATTTTATTTTGGAGGAAGGAATAAGTAGATGAATTGTGTTGATGAATCCAAATTAATTTTTTCCACATTTTCATTTTACAACTGTAGTTCATTGTAATTCTCATTAGACATGAAAATTTTAAGTTTCATACTCAGAAAAATGTGAAACATCTGAATTTTTGAATTCAGTAGAAATTTTGGAAATTATGAAATATTTCAAAATATGCATGTTTGAAAACCAATTTAAAATTTTTAATGTAAAAATTGTTCAACTTAAGAATTCGAAGTTTCAAGTATTTTCAAGTATGTGAACTTCCGACTTTTCACATTTTAAAAATTGTACATAGAAAAAAAATTTTTTATTTCCATTTTTTCAATTATTGAACTTCGCAGTTTTTTTACTCTGATGTTTATATTACTGAATTTTTTTCATTAAAATCAGTTTTGCCAACAGTTGCCAAAATAGGAAAGTTTTTTCGACGTACTGTAAAATTTCAGAAATGTCGGTTACACCCTTTTGATTGTTCACCCTTCATTTATTGATGTTTACATTGAAATTCTAGGAGATTCACAAAAATGTACATTAGTAAAATTCAACTACCAATCCCTAAAGATTTTTAAACTTCAAATATTTCAAACTTTTGTTTTAATGAGTTTGAGTTGAAAAATTGGAGTCAAAAGTTTTTAATTTTTACTTGTATTTTTCAAAGTTGAAAATTTGTAGATCATAATGTTTTCGGTCTTGATTTCGTATTCGAAAATTTTTTTACTTACAATTTTGGCTTTCTGTAGAAAACTCAAAAGTCTCTAAATTGCAAAATATTTGAAACTTTTAAATCCAAATCCGAAAGATTTTTAACCTCAAAAATACCGAATTCGCGAGTTTCTAAATCTAAAAATTTTAGTATATTGGAAATAATCATAACTTTAATGTGACATTTATTTCTAAACATTATAAATTTATCATTATTAATTTCAAAATACACAGTTTCTGCACAATTCCCAGAGTCGTAGTTCTTAAACGCGAGATTCATTTTTCAAAACTCGGAATATCAATTTCCAATTTTCGAAAGCCTCCGAATTTCACATTTTTAAATTAACCTGCAAAACACGAACGCATCTTTGACTTGGATCTTTTAAAGCTGCCAAAAACACGCGTCATGTAGCAGGAACAAATTTTGTATGAGAATACTCGTGAAACAACTGAAATTATAATATTCACTAAAATACAGACAGCTAGGGCTAAATTTGTATTTAAAATTTCTGCATTACGTAACACAGCGCTCGAGCTCCCCACCCCCCACTGTAACTTACTGTAGCATTCAGACTGACTCCCCCCCCACCTCCCAAGAGCGTTACAGTAATACTTGAACGCGACCTACTAGAGAAAATGCATAAAGATTGAATGGTATGTAATTGAAAAGACACATAAATTATTATTGACACGTTTGTGCAGTAGGGGAAGATACTCTTAGTTGGGTCAGAGGGGGAGAACATTGCAATAAATGAAGGATAAAAAATTTTAAAAAAATGTAAGGTTCCTTTTATCATTGACGTAGAAAAAAGCGTCCCAACCGAGGGTATCCCCTAGGCTCAAAAGTTCATTGAAACAGGCAAATAGTGCCGAATTCCGCCCCCAGCTGATTTTCGCCTGGAGGTGCCGCACCTTCTGTTTTTTCTGAAAAGTTACACGAGCTGACGTTTTTCCACCCTCTAAATTGTGAAGAACTCGGCCACTTCGAGAACTCGTGCCACTCTACAAAAAACCATTCTTCATTATCATGTATAGTTTTTTTGCAAACCATTCTAAAAAATGAGCTTTAAAATCTGGCCTATACGTAGAAGACCCCTTTAATAACCGTCATAAGACAATTCGTCAGAATCCACCTTACCCCAATAGTTAGGTACTTTTGTGCAGCGTGCTCCAAAGTTTACAGGGACAAACAAATACTGTAATCAACTCGTTCAAGATGTTGTTGTCGTTCGCTTACCACTTGATATTATTTTGCTCATTCCTCTACAAAAAATGCTATCAAAGAACAAGAAGTGAAGAACCAGTTTTTTAAAGCACGAATAAAATGCGAAACAGCGATTTCAATGCAGCCCAAACACATTTGCCGGCAGTCTATGATTCAGACGCGATTAGTGCATAATTTTGACCTCAATTAGACTGAATTCAGACCCAATTTAGATCGAATTTCCACTTGATTTTGATCCGATTCGGACACAACCGAGACTTGATATGCTTGCACGTAGTCAAGACAAGTGCACTATTGATTACAGCGTGTACTTTTTCGTTGAATAATAGGTCTCTTCAACGGATTGACTAAAGTTCAAATGTTAGTTTTTAAAATGGAGAAACACTTTTCTTTTCGTTGCGAGGGTCACGATGCGCGCGATCGATAACGCGAGCGATTTAGGTCACGCGTTCTTCAATAACGGGGTCGTTGTTCGAGACGTGCGCACAGCGTCGCAGCATCCAATTTTTGCAGAACCGGTGAAAAAAAGCAAATTGGCTAGTCCGCCCAATAAAGATGTTAACACCTGTGCAATCTCGCGATAACAGAAAATAAACATTGGGTTACGAGCGCTTTCGGAGTCGGAGCGCGAAAATAATTGATTCTAAGGGAAGAATCGAGTTGAATCGTTGCTAATGAAAACTTGATGACTCTTAAGGTATTGAATCGTTTCTTATCAATTCCAGTGACTTTCTTAATGGCAGAGTCAATCGATTTATCACTTTTCTGCGTTTTCAGTGAGAATTTCATGTTTCTAGAAGATTCAAAGCTTCAAAGATTCAAATTAAAGTTTTGATTGATTTTTGATATGTGAAGGATGACAACTCTGATCTCTTTTATTTGTTATTTATTTTATTTTTTTTATTTCTGGATACTCACACCCTTGGCAGGTCTTTGAGGTTCGGGTCTCTTTTTATCTGAACAAATCTACATTTTCGTCCCGCGTCCCACGTCCATGGCTGACTTCATTACACTACTTGGTATTCACGTCGACTTGGGATTTTCCCTCCATCGACCCGCGGGGGGAAGCCAAGGAAAACCCCGCGCGGCAAGTAGGCGGAAACTGGCTCGAATCCCCCTGAGAGGTGCCGATATCAAGGAATATCGGTGCCCCGACCCCGGGAAATTATTTTTGAGAAAATAAAATCCAGGGGTCCCACAGGCGGGATTCGAACCCGTCTCTCTCCTCCGCTTTTAGTGGCCCCAGCCGACCAATCGCCGCGCAGTACCGCTTAACGATTAATCCGCTTGACCACGGAAACGGTTTCTGATCTCTTTTATGATTATTTATCAATTTGTCTCTATATTATAAAACGAACATGTGGCCTCTGCCCCCGCCCCTCAGTAAGTTTCTCATTAATTCCCATTAATTTCTATAAATTTCCAACAATTTCCATCAACGCCATTGATTTGCATCAATTTCCATCAATCACCGTCAATTCTCGTAGATTCCCATCAGTTCTCATCGGTTTCTCTAGATCACCATCAATTCTCATAAATTTGTATCAGTCCCTATCGATTGCCATCAATTTCCATCGATTGCCATCAATTTCCATCGATTGCCATCAATTCCCATCGATTGCCATCAATTTCCATCGATTCTCATCAATTCTTATAGATTGCCATCAATTCCTATAGATTTCTGTTAATTTTCATCGATTACCATCAATTGTAACATCATTTCCATCGATTTCCATAGATTCCGATCGATTTTCATCAATTCCCATAGATTCCTGTCGATTCAAATCGATTCCCGTAGATTTTTACCAATTTCCATCGACTTACATCAATTTTTATCGATTTCTATGAATTCTTCTATCGATTCCCGTAAATCCTTATGTATTCCCATTGTTTCCCATAAATTCCTATCGTTTTCCATCAACTCCCATTAATTCTCATCGATTCCCATCGATTCCTCTCAAAGCTCATCGACTCCCATCAATTTCTACCGAATCTTATCAATTCCCATAGATTCCCATCAATTCCCGTCGATTCTCAACAATTTCTATAGATTCTCATAGATTCCCATTAATTCCAATTGTTTTCGATAAATTCTTATCGATTCCCATGAACTCACATTTATTCTCATTAATTATTATTGATTCTCATTAACTCCCGTTAATATTCCCATCAAATCTCATCATTTCCTGTCGATTGTCCTTAATTTTTATTTATTCTTATCTATTGCCATCAATTTCTATTGTTTTCCATAAATTCTTATGTATTCTTCTAAACTCCATTTTTTATTCCTATTAATTACCGCACTAATTCCTTTAGACTCCCATCGACTTCCGTTGATTTGCAATAATTTTCAATCAGTTCCCGTTAATTCACATTTATTTCTAATAATAACTATACAATTCGTACGTATAAGACTTTTGCACAAACGTCCAGAGGGATTTATTAGTTGAAATTAATTGGTAGAACGAAAATACATGAAAACCTGACTGGGGGTTGGCGCGCTGAGTGTGCAGGGGACGAAGCCTTCTGGTATAAATATTATTTCTAAAATTTGAAATTTTTACAATTTTTTTGACCGGTGTAGAGGGCTTGGATGAAAGATGGACCGAGCAAAAAACTTCGTAAATTGAAAAATTTCGGATTAAAACTGAAACTTTATTTTTGGCTCCGAGTCACAAATTCAAGAAAATTTTTGCAAGTCCCTTATACCGCGGAAAAATGATGGTGTTCAATAATTTATTTAAAATATTTCGATGTGTACTTGAAGCGAACAGTCTTTTTTTTTTTTTTTTTTTTTTTTTTTTTTTTTTTTTTTTTTTTTTTTTTTTTTTTTTTTTTTTTTTTTTTTTTTTTTTTTTTTTTTTTTTTTTTTATATCACGACGATAGCTAATTTAAGTGATACAGCGTTTAAATGAGACAAAAAAAAAATCGTAGACTTGCTTATCGGCTCAAAAATTGAAAGGAAAATTTCATAAAAATGGAACAATACTGTGACATTTAAGTGTGTTATAAACAAGAGCTGTAAACCATATCAACTGTCATTTATTTTAATAGTGAAGTCCATCATTGTATGTATTTTTATTACTTTGAAATAGTCTACAAAAATTTTCGAAACATTGACATACATATTATATAATACTGCTGTCCACGATGAAACATGATAATTTTTGTTTTGACTTGTTGGAAAAAATTTAATTTTGTGCTTGCAGTTTGAGTTAGTCGACGATAGATGATTAAATAATACCGAGTTGTACGGTTTTGTGCTATAAATTGACAATTTTAAATGTGCGCAGTTCAAGCTTTATCGCTTTTTCATGGTCAAGTTTACAGAAGTGTGACAAGTATAAAAATCAATACTGATAAACACTTAAATTATCATGAAAAACTTGATACGTACTTAATTGTGTATTTTCATAAATTATTAAAAGTATACTCTCGAATAACTGACATTCTTAACAATGCGCACTTAACATTACAAAACACCATTTTATAATTAAAAAATTTTTTTATTAATTCATGAATTGTGAACCTGCCATCTGTTTCCCAAAAGTTGTAGAAATTAGAATCATTCGGAACTATCTAAAAAAATTTTCCAGTAATTTGAAATCATCTATTTTTGTAACAATTCATGTTTCAAAACACTTTGGATCAAGGGCACGTACACAGGAGCAAAGCATTCTGGAACACCAAACTCAATTATCTCAGTGCATAATTTTCCGCGCTTTTTGCGCAGGATTGAGCAGTTGACTCAATTTATTAATCATCTGACTTCGTAATTTTTTCGTGGGCTTGCATCCGCTCTCTTACAACCAGTTGAATCATCGTGTTGGAAGAATGTTTTTGTTTCATTGTCAGTTTACTATTTGTAAACTCGTTTATGCACTTGAAAAAAAAAAACAACGTTGAAAAAAAATCATGATTTTTCTTAGTTTCACTGAATACTTCGCTAGTTTCAAAAAATCTGATGTAATTTAATCTTCCAAGTAAAAAATCGAACACATCAATAAATTAGTTTTCTTCGCTGTAACCTCAAAATTGGTACTTTAAGTGTCTTTTTCGGCCATCGTGAAGAAAAGTACTGTGTTGCGCATGCTGATTGCGGTACTCGCCTTCGGCTCGTGCCACAACCCATCATTTCGTCAAAATCACCAATGCCAGCTTGCACAACAATGTACTAATTGCTGTACCTACCAGATTGAAAAGATTTCACGTCGAATCATCTAATTGAACATAAATTGAACGTAAAACCGTTGCGATAATATTACTGTCAATGGCAAATCTCGTCACTGTCTGTCAATTCTTATTTGTAGTTGTATGTTTCTATATCGGCATAGCAGGCAAATTATTGAACATTAATATTGTTTAACAGAGGGTGAATTGACCGTTCACGATGACCAATCGTGTGGTATGGATGTGGTTGCTCAATATCTGATGAATTTAATAAGTTGGATCGAATATTGGACCCCACGCTAGGTTATAGAATGGCATTTGTATAAATTCGTAAATATTGAAAGCAAGTACGTTTTCATAAGACAAGTATTATTAGGTGTCAATTAACAATGGCGAATGATGTTTTATGTTCGGTTTAGTGGACATGAAGGAAGATCCCGACGAGGAGGACGTCGAGATGCCATCTTCGGGTACAATGACCGAGAATGCTTCAGCTTACGGGTGAGTTGATATCGTCTTATCATTCGTTTCATTCGCACTAATTGCGTAGGTGCGTTGAGACCCTGAAAAATGAGAGACTCGGCTTTGGCGAAATCCTGACTCCCGAGAGAAAAACAACACCACGCGAAGTAAATGCCCTTAGTGAAATTGATGCAAAGTGATAAATGGAGAAATCATTAATCGTGACATTGGAAGTGTCAAGGCTGATGCAATGATGAAATATCATGAGAATTCATCGATGAGTTCATTACAATATACATATGGAGGATGCAATTTCTTATATTTTTTTTTTTTTTTTTTTTCACTTTTTTACTATTCCGCTTGGATTTTAATTTTTAAATGAACACGAAATTTTTTATCGTGCTCATTATTAGGCGCGCGCGAAAGGCCATCGCTCGTCGAACTCGATAAAACGCACGATATTATTTTGGCCGAACGAATCATTTTTCGGAGCCACAGCGCCCTGAAAATGAGGGGGATAAAAAATGGCGTCGACCTTTGCGCGTCCTGCGCTCCTGATAAACTTTCCCGCAGCGTTCGAAAAAATCCGGGTTTTCCGAGCTCGCTCGAGTTCGCACGAAGGCACGGAAAACTCGCGTTATCAACCCCTTTTATCACGGTGTCGCGCGAAATAATAAGAAATAGGCTGCGACGCTCTATAAATACTTTGTTATGCGCTCAGTAAATATTTGCGATAGACTTCGCTCGTCGCACTTGCGAATCTCTGATAAACAACAGATCGAAATTTCGTGTCATCAATTTACACAAAATTGCATTTTTCACGAAGATTGAATCGAGTTCTCGAATACGAACAATGTTTTTTTTTTTTTTTTTTTTTTACGGGTCATTTTTTTCATTCAGGAAAGTAGACAGAGATAAGAAGTTCAGTTATGCCAAGTAAATTGTGTTCAAACCTGAGTGTAGTTTAAGCTAGCGTAATTTTCTGGTGGCAAGTGTACGATTTTTTGGCAGATGTTGTAGTTGGATGCGTGATGGATTACATGTTTTCATGTATAATTTTAATACTGAACCTTACATCAAAAGTGACATGTTTGGTTATGCCGGGAAACCACATCCATTTTTCACTGAACTTTTTTTTGTTTCTTTGTTAGGTTAATGCGGTTCACTTGGAGCAAAGTTAATTTTCGCTACTGTTATTAATGTTATTGATGAATAACAGTGGCAACTATTAAATTTGCTCCGAGTGACCTTATAAACGAAACTCTGATGAAATCGCGGAGTGAAACAACCTCAAATTTTTTGTTGTTAGTCGGTTTTATTTATTTCCCTTTTTTTGACTCGACCGTCATAATGAGCCGAACGACGAATCAAAAAAACAAAATGCAGCACACGTCATACACAAAAACGGATCCGAGAGTCGTAAAATGATACGACCTTTTAAAAAAACGACTTTTTCTGGCAGCGGAGTACTTGATCGGAATAGGCACAACTGAAAGTTCTGGTTGTGGCAATAGAATACATTGGCAGAAGAAACAGTATCCACAGAAGTTCTAATCGCGGTAATGCGACCTCCGATTCATTAGGCTTTGCTCGGGATTCTGAATTTTAGAATATTAAAAAGGAACTTCTAGGCTCGGTCCAGAAATTTCTGGGGATGGATCTAGAATTATTATTGAGTTGAATTGAACTACGATTCAGCGTCGCTGAATTTTACCACTAGCTAGCGATTTTATTAGGTGGTCTGAAGTTTCAGCGTGGTTAGTAAATTTACGTGACTGCTAGTAAAATTGCTAGATGTACTCTTTTTTTCAGTACTTCACATTCCTGCACGTAAAATTTCAGCCCAATTAGTGAAATAAATACTCTTTAATATGTTTTATTGAAAAGTGTTAATAATTTAGAATTGAGATGAAATCAATGTTTTTGTTATATTTCTTGAATGCACATAAATTATTTCATTATTTCGAGGATACATCTTACGTTATATTAGGAAAATATTGGTTAATTCTTGTTTCTACTGCGACGTTTATGGACGTTCATACTATTAGTTCACATGTGCAGAGCTCGCTCTAATTTACAATGCGTCCCTCCTTGTTTACGTCCTCCAGTCAGCTGTTCTAGCAAAATAAAATCTGGAAAACGAATAGAATAATGTTCGTGTAAGAGAATTATATCAAGCAATATAAAATTATTATCAATATGCTTACGCTACTTGTAGATTCTTTTAATTTTTTCCAAAAGATAAACTGATGCGCACGATGCGAGCGACGACGATGCTGGGCGATTCCAGACGATGCCCACTGATGTGCATTTTGCTGCATATGATTATGATCGACCATATATGATCGTGGGTTATCGATAATGCAACCCCCAGCTAGTAACAGTACTAGTTCGTATAGGGGTGCTATTGGAAGATGTTAAAATCACTGTCAGCCGCGATTTTTACAAGATGATAGTAAAAATGTTGGCCCCAAAAAAATCGCTAGGCTGAGCCAAGGTCCCACGGTTATCTCCGCTGATCCTAGTTATTTCACTAGAAAGATAGTGGAATTCGTCCGCGCCCGTAATGACACCTGGCTGAGCGTAGTGAAATCGCTATCGCTTGTCATTTCACGGCTCTTGAATTGTACACACTCAACCTAGTAAAAAAATCGCTAGCGGCTTGTGTTTGTCATTGGCCTTTTTTACTGTGCAGGTCAATTAATGATGGGTTTTACGAGCGTTTTACGATCGTTCCATTCAAGAACTCATGACTAGACTGGCCTTCCCACGAATCGAGTTTCATCTGTATAATGGTCTGGGGTTCTTTAACTTCCAAGGGGGTGATCCGTACCAAGGACTTATGTCTTATGGGGCTGTTCACAAACCTTATGACGCGAATTTCTCAAAAAACAGAGCCCCTCCCCCCCTTGCGGCACTTCATGAAGGTCCTATCATATTACCGACTCTGGAGCCGTCCACGATTACGATTGCGAGCCATTGACCAATCAGCGCACAGTCGTCGACGATTGTGACCTCTGGTTGGAAAAATAGAACTGTTTATATTCTCTTGGCTGCGATTCGGAATCGTAGACAATAGGATTGCACCATGGCAGTCGATTGGCTGATACTAGAGTTCCTGTAAATAGGTTTGGCTGTCTATGAATGTGTTAGTGTGTAATGTGTATATGTCATCGCTGGGTCTAAAATGGCGGCGGTAACACACGCATACATTCGTCTGTGTACATTTGCTTCCTATCGGGGCCGCCATTTTGGACCTAGCTTTGGAGGTAGCCAATCAAACATTTGCGCCGGGATGACCAAACTCTCTATTTATAGGAATTATAGCTTATACTTTGTTTATGTTGATCTGGTGGTGGGGCAGTGGGGGCTGTAGTGGGAGGTTCGCAATTGTGTGCAGTGCGATTAAGAATCGAATCGTTATCGTAATCGTGGACGGTTCTAGAGTCGGTAGTGTGATAGGACCTTGACAAACCTTCGAACCCCCTCCCCCAGGTATCACGTGATAATTTACTCACCCCCCCCCCCCTCCTTCGCGGTAAATTGAAATTAATTGTAAGCTTCACAAAATGGTTGAGTATAATCATGAAACAACATCTAAGTTCATATTTCTTTCTACGGAGAGGTGAAATGTTTTTCAATCAGTATCATTGGAGCCTGTTCAATCACTTTTCCCTCCAAAATCTCAAAAGCTGCTTTTAATGTAGAATTAGTTATTTCACGTGACTTTCGAACAAACCTCCCGCCCCCCTTGTGACAAATCGTGACAGAACCGAAACCCAATTTCGTATAATACGAAATTGAAAAATATGCCCAGCTTCGTCTCTCAGGCTTTCATGTAACATTGTTGAAAATATTGTTGAGTAGTGGTACACTTAGCCCCAGGAATGTTTTAGTAGCGAACGGTTATAATATTCACCACACTGATACGATTAAATAACAAAAGACACCTACTCCATCCAATTTTCTGGTTAAAAATACGGCATGGGTCAACGTGCCATACTTCCTTCCTCCCGAAAAATACTCGAACTCTACGCTTTTCTGTCAGTGTGTGTCACAGCCGATTTCGGTAGACATCGTCGTAAACGTAATAAGAGGAGTCAAGGCGCTCACGATAGGGGTTTATTGATACAAAAAGAAAGAGTGCAAAAAAACCGCAAATCGTCTCGTGCGCTTGCCCCTGATGCGGCTGGCTCGCGGAGGTGGCGGTCCCCGCCTTTTGTTTCGACTTTTGGATGGGGTGGCGTGGGGTGGGAGAGTTTTACTTCGTCGCGCCGGTGTATACATACACTATGCTATATGCCAGAGCGCCCAGAGCCGCCAGATCCTCGTTCGCAGTACGCTGTCGGCAATCAAGTCTGTCGTGTGCAGCCAATGCCTCAGCTCGGTTGCGTGCGCGATGTCGAAGCCGGCTATACCGGAAACGTTGTAGAGTGCATTATGCCCAAGGCCGCAAAAAACTAGCAACCACGGCCTAGTTGCGTATGCGCTTCCTCTGGTCACCTCTATATAGGAGCGTAATATAATCCCCCGTTCGAGCCCCCATAACATGGCGAAAGTACCCCGAAAAAACGGGTTTGCACCAAATCGTTGACAGAATATTCATACAAATTTCATGCAAACGTTTGCACGAAATTTGCGAAAGTTGTGGGCGAACTGTTTTATCAGGGTCCTTTATACCGCCGGGTATCTCTGAAATGTGACCTTGAGGGGGATATTCCCCCGGTTATTGTTCCGAAAACTTTGCGTCTCACTCACGGAGTGTTAAGGAACTAACGTTAACTCGAAATTCACGGGATTCATGTCGCTCAAGGACGAGGCCGGGCAGCGAAACTGCTCTAACGATATGGACGTTGTTGCAAGGTCAGTTACGTCTCGGTGTAACGGTGCTTTTTTGTCCCCTACTCTCGCGTAGAATTTAGAGAGGCGCGGCCTTGACCGATTTTTCATCGACTTTCCAGAATTTTCCAGGAAGGGGAATCCCCTTCCCGCTCATCGTAAATGGCATGGCGCGTTAATTGTCAGATGTTGAGCAGCAAAATGAGCGGGAAGGGGGGGGGGGGGGGGGCATCTTTATTTTTTCAGATTTCGTTGTTTTTTTTAATTTCTAAGCCGACTCTTTCACGCTGTCCTCTACCTAGGATATTGCGTTCTTCGTTGCTCGCGATCGTGACGGCGTTACTTCGGCAAACACGGTATTAGAAAAACATTCTTGGCCGCGAGTCATTTATATCTCCCGCGTACATTACGTCGAGAGGCCTTATCTCGGGGATTAACAGCGTTGCCAGATTAGATGCTAAATTTATCCCCACCGTTTTTGTATGTAATTTTTTATTTCTCGTTGTGTTCTTGTTGGCTAGTTTTCTAAATTTAATTTTTTTCGAGCGTTCTCGAGTTACCCTGGTATTTTCGTGAGGCAATGTAGGGAAGGATATGGAAGGGCGGGGATTCGGGTCGTGCGGGAAAAAGGGTCCCCCGGCTGTTGACCGGGTCTCCCTCTTTCTTTCGGCGTTCTGGGAGATTCTCCGGTACGGGAGAGTCGAGACTCACGTAGCGGCGCAGTGAGGCAGGGCGCGGTTCGATTTTAGGCAGCGTTTCTCGCTCTTTTTACCGTCTCGCTTCTTCTCGTTTCGGGCGTTGCAGGGCGAGATTTTAGGCTCGAGATTAGTTTGGGGGACTTTGCGTCATGTCCCCGCATCAACCCATCCCGTTGCGATTATCCCCTCAACCCCCCCCCCCCCTTTTTTTTACAGCATTCGCGACTAGCCTGTGCTGGCACTCGTTATCTCTCTCTCGGATCGAAATTCGCCGAGACCTTGACAACGAGAGGAGAGTCGCGTTGTTATGGGGTCACTTTTGTGATACCTCGCGGACTTCCCGCATGTGGAGAGTATTTTTAAAACTTCGCGGCAAGGTCATGAATGAGTAGGGATGTTTTCCGGGGTAGATAAATTTTTGCTGGGCTCGGATTTTTCAGGTGGCTTAAATTTGTTCTTTGATGTGGTTTTCTAATGCATATTATATCATACTAGATACTATAGCGCGCTACGCGCGATGATATAACCGATTTTCTTAGCAATTTATTGCAAACGGTAAACAACGTTAGATTGTTATTTTCGCATTCATAAAATTGATGTCCTTTATTACGATTCATCAGATTTTGAGCGAATTTGCGTTACGAAAATCGTATCAATGATTTTTTTTGAATTTCACAAGCTAATATTCAAATTCAAATCTTTGCAGTCAACTTCAAGAAATTACTCTATTGAAGTGGCGTACAAAATGGCGCCACCCATGAGCTTCAGCTCCTTTTTCTCTTTAGGATTCTCTTTAGGATTTATAATAACGTGTTGAAGATTTAATACAACTTTTTGTAGACTTGCGGCTTTTTCCTACAGAAATGACAAATATGATATTAGTCGCAAGAAATTTGTTATTGAATAAAACCTCTTTGTTGTTCAGAATTCTCGTTTGCGTAGATAGATGAAGTTTTCTCTGGTGAATTGATTGATGTGAAAATCTCTGTTTGGTCAAAAATAGACTTAAGTGTCTTTTTCAATTTATACGGCAGTACTGTACATTGTGTAGTGAGTGCAATTTGGATATTGATCATCAACTGAAATGAAAAATTTTGGAGCGAAACTCGGATATATATTTCAAACGTAAAAATTAATTATCTTGATGGAGCGCAACTCGATATCAATATCAATACGTTTATCGATTATACAGGGTGTCCCAAAGTCACCGTAAAAACGGTGACTGAGACAAAATTCTATGACGATTTTTCCTGTACCGTTTCCCAAAATTCGCAAAATTAACGGAGTTATCAACAATTTTTTCAAACATTGGATGCTGCACATTTTTAAAATTTAAATTCGTTTTCCAAATTTTGTAGAGATGAAAAAAATTTTTTCATGTTTTATTTGAAAAATTTTGGAGTACTTCGGATTGATGATTCACTTGCCGAAAACATTTCAAGTTTGAAGTTACATTCGTCTAACAAGAGACTGACATGATCACGAATTTTTGATCGGTAAAC
>JAPYZK010006153.1:0-14999 GCA_030522785.1 Platygaster equestris
GTTTCAGCATGGATAAGTGAATGCCTTTGTCAATCAATCATGCTGTGACAGCCAAACCTACACTGCACTGCTAGCTCTTTAACAAATGCTGCAACAGCATGAAATGTGTGCTACAGCAGCATATATATTGCAGCATGAAAGATTGTGCTGCCTTAGCACAACGGAAATGTTGTGCCTATATTAACCAGGACAGTTGTGCTGGCTCAACTCAACTTTGTGCTGCTTCGGCAATTATTTGTTTTTGCGTGTACGTACGCAAAATTTCGGCTCGATCCGCGATATACATTAGTGGCGTCCCCCTTGTTAGTCAATGTCATGCACCAGCTAGTAGATAATCTGAATAGCTCATAAATGATACGATTTTGCTGACATGTAAGGCTGAACAACGGATACCATGCGCGCAATTGCGACTCTATACACATTATCCATTCCGTACGTGACAACAGCGTCTTCTAATTACGTTCTGAAATGTTGCCCCTCAAATGCGACATTCCTCGAGAGCAGGCACTGTTCACACGAGAAGCTCGGTCTTTTCGAATGCAAGGCATCGGATAACATCTACAGTATGAACAATTTAACAAGTATAAATCGCCATCAAGATTATATCTACAGAACAGATACTTACGTTGTTGACTGGCACAGTCCAGAACTCGTTGACGGGTGAGTAACCACTTTTATATTTTTCATGTTTTTAATTCATTCCGTGGTTAAGACGAGCAATAAAATCGACAATGGAAATTAGCGGTATCTGGCCAAAGACAAGGGTATATTGTTGCACGTCAAATTGGTAACGTGAACCATTAGGTACTTAGGGATAATTGACAACTCTTTGGTTAATTCTTACACACACAAAAAGGTATATTGAATACAGACTTGAATTGTCTGTTACGTTAATACTAAATACAAAGAAGATGATTATTGAAACGTCGTTGGTGACGGTCCCGCAGAGCGATGTTTATTCCCACGACATTTAATTAACGGATGTAGGATCCCCGAGACCCGGAGCCGACTAGTGGCTGCAAACGGACAGTAGGGTTTACCCGGAGCCGATGAAAGGCTGCGAACGGGCGAGCGAAGCGAAGAATACGAGGCCGAAGCGGGTGTTCACCGATGTGACCGCAAGAATTCTGACCCCACTCTCCCGGCAACGATGCGTCTGGAGAGCGACAGAGAGCGGTTGTACAGAAGCTAGAATATTGCATTCTACTCGGTCCAAAATCACGGAATAAACCCTCCGCGCTAAGGTTTGCGCGTGAGAGCTCCGCACCAGCGTCCCTCTTGAGGGCCGCTGGTGCGGCCTCTTGAGAGCCGCAAAAACTATAGGCCGGCCGCGCAGCCCCTGCGCACTTGACCGCGCGCTTTCATTTAAAATTGGGGCGTAGCACAAGTCGGGTAGGGAAAAGGAAAAATTAAATTGTGCTACGTACAACAATATAATATAATATACATAATATCGACCATACATAATATAATTTTCTTTTTATTTCGCATTACTGTAAGTCAGCGCTTGCGTGAATGCAAGTTTACTGTCTTTTTCATTTTGCAGAAGGCAGTGCGTAGTCGATCCACCAATCGAAGATGCGATGAAACTTATTTGCGCATCTCACACGGAAGTCGTGAAGCACGCCTGGTACAAGAATATGTTGCATTACTACAGGCTACTGTCAATTTTAGCATTGCTGCATACAGTTATCATCTACTGTTCACTTCCTGGAAAAATAAGCCATCACCAACGGGCAATTATTTGCGTGACGACTGCAATGATGATAGCATACCTTTCGAAATTTTTTCTTCACTGCAAAGCGCTCTTGTTTCTTCTGCCACGAGCTGTTATCGTAGGAATATGTAATCGAAAGAAACCCACAATATCTATCATTGACATTTTTCTGAGTCTGACTTGACCAAAGTCAGCCATCTTTGACTCTGGTCATGGTTTTATTTTGCATCATTGGCTCCATTTCAGGGTATCTCAGAGGTTTGAGTTGGTACGTCATGTTCACTTGGTTCCACATCATAGCCTTTGATATTTTTCGTGCAGTCTGGTGAGTTTTAGGAAAATTACACTTCTGTACTCAAACTCATCGCAAAGTTGAATTGCATAAGAACAGTTGTTATCAATATTTATGATAACTTTTCATTATAAACTACGAATTTTAAGGTTCACCGTCTTCCCATTGGACAAAAGAACTCTTTCCATCATTTATTGTGTTTTCGGGAGCATTTGTCCTCTGATAAGTTTAGCTGAAATGATCATAAGGTCCTACTTTAAGAACTTTCTCAGTGAACCCTGGAGACTCTGTCACTCAAGTAAGTGACTTTTGCACGATTAAACCATGTTTTGAACAGATGTTTAGATCTTTATACCATTTGCATGAGGTAAATTAGTTCACAAACGATCGTGCTAACGGAACGACACTTTCTTTGAAGATCGTCACATGGACTGTGTTTTTACGTATGGGATACCTCTATTCTTATCGACCTTAAACATCATTTATTTCATTTTGACTTCGTTGAAGCTGACTGTTATCCGTAAAAGAGAGCTAGAGAATATCGGAATCGAAATGGTGAAGTATGACTGGTCGACGTTCGTAAAACTGATACCAGTAATGGGGTTGTTTTGGATATTAAAGATTCCTGTTTGGGTAGGGAAGGTCCACGTCAAATCTGAATACTGGTAAGACGGAAAAATTGCGGAATTGCATCATATATTGTGGATTTTTTATAGTTAAATTGCTATTACATTGCAGGTACGCGTTTGATGCTGTCAATGACCTGCAAGGCGTTTTCATGTTCATAATATTGGTCCCGATGTGCAAAGATGTGAGAAGATTACTCATGAAGAAGATATCATGGGATGTTGGTTGCAGAAAAATTTTGACAAGAGGTTGATGGTGAATTCTACGGACTGCGCATATTTTATTTTATTTGATGAATTATATTCTCAGCTCTCTTATAGTTTTGATTCAATCAATTGGGTCGCTGAATAAGATAGTGTTTCATAAATATGTGTGTAGTTTAAGGTATCAGAAGAATGAACTCTGAGTCATTTTCCGATAACACTATTTTCGTGTCGAATCTACATCAATTCTTACTTCATCGTTATAGGATTGTAAAAAATAGCGTGCATCACTCCGGGTTTGCAATTTTCAGGTGAGTGCTTCCCTCGCTACGCTCGGAAAGCAAACTCCACCCTCGGTTGGATTCGTTGACTTTTAGTCTTCGTTATGCTATATGTTATTTTTCTACGACGTTGATTAAAATAGATGTCATTTTATAAAGTTACAGGTACATCATAGAATTCGTATGTGCATTGTACAGAACTGTCCGGAGTCCTGCGGATTTTAAAGGATTCACACTTGTTCGTTTACGAGTGTCAAAGAGCCGCAACTAATGTAAAGAACACGTCAGTTTACGATAAAATGATTTGCGTGTCAAAAGTCCACTTCAAAAATTTTTCTTATCATTATAGTGATGAATTGATACTAAAGTAATAAATCTTGTAAATGGAACAAATAATAAAAAATATATCTCTACGTCGAATTTCTGTTTGATAATCGGACCCATAGGGAACTACGATCTTCAAAACACTATTTTTCACGATGTACTTGTGTCTCAAGAGTCGACTCTAATTACAAGTATATTTCTGTACTAGTAATTGTTACCTTCGTTTCTGCATTAAATAGCCAGGAATCAGACTCTCCAAATAACAAGGTACGTAACAAGCTAAGAGAAAATTGTCAATGTTATACATAACTAAATACGCAATTTCGATAGCTTTTATAATATGTTTTTGCAGATTCGTAAGGTTAAATAATGGACACCATATGTGCAATTGCGACTCTATGCGCATTATCCATTTTGTACGTAAGTTTGGCGTCTTCTAATTACGTTCTGAAATGCCCCTCAAATGCGACATTTCCCGAGAACATTGATTGTTCACACGGGAAGCTCGATCTTTTTGAATGCAAGGCATCCGATAAAATCGATAGCATGAATAATAAATCAACAATGAATTGCTATAAAGATTTTGCATACCGAGAAGATACTTGCGATGTTGATTGGCACGTTCCAGAATTCGTGGATGGGTGAGTAACCATTTTTTAATGTGCTTCATTCCATGTATAAGCCTACTCTTTGCCTGTTTAACAAAAAAAATGTATGTATACTATGTTTTATACTATGGTATAATGTGCAACCACGTGCGCAAGTCAGCATTTCCGTAAATAAAAGTCAACTCTTTTATTCCGCAGAAGGAAATGCCTAGCAGATCCACCAGTCGAAAGCGCGATGAAACTTATTTGCGTATCTCACACAAACCTCGTAAAACAAACGTGGTATAAGAACCTGTTTCAATTCTACAGGCTACTCACAATTTTTTCATTGCTGCATACGGTTATCATCTACTTTTTACTTCCTGGGAAAATGAGCAACTACCGACAGGCAATCATTTGCATGACGACTGCAATGATGATAGCATTCCTTTTGAAATTCTTCCTTCACTGCAAGGCGCTCTTGTTTCTTCTGCCACGAGCTGTTATCGTAGGAATATGTAATTGAAAGGAATCTACATGATCAATAGTTCTGACTGGACCAAAATCAACCATCGAGATGGTTAACTTTGGTTAGGGTTAGGTCTGCATCGTTGGCTTCATTTCAGGGTATCTCAGGCTTTTCAGTTGGTATGTCATGTACACTTGGTTCCACATTATCGCGTTTGATATTTTTCGTGCAGTCTGGTGAGTTACAACAGAAATTGAACTTTTGGACTCAAACTTATCGCAATGTTAGTTCATCAATTGAAGATCATGAGCAGTCATGGTCAATATTGATGATGATACCCAGTAAACCAGAGACGTAAATTGTGACGTCACAGTGACGTAACTTGTGACTTTACAGTGGCGTCACTGTGACGTCAAAACGGCCGCCTTTGGTGACGTCACCGTGACGTCTTTAGTGCCGTTACGGTGATGTCATGGTGACTTTACTGTGACGACACATCGTGATACTATGAAAATCTGAGTCGAAAATATTATCACGAGAAATGCACATAAACGCTTATTCTGAATTTGTTTGCTTGATTATCAAAAGTTTTTGACGTGACTCGACTGTGACGTCACAGTGACGTTATTGTCTCCACAGTGACGTCACTAAAGGCAGCCGTTTTGACGTTACAGCGACGTCACAAGTTACGTCACTATGATGTCACAGTGACGTCCCTGATTTACTGGGTAACTTTGCATTATTAACTGCGAATTTTAAGGTTTACCGTCTTCCCATTGGACAAAAAAACTCTTTCCATTGTTTATCGTGTATTTGGAAGCATTTGTCCTTTGATAAGTATAGCCGGAGTGATCTTAAGGTCCTACTTCAAAGACTCTCTCATTATACCTTGGAAACCCTGGAATTCAAGTGAGTAACTTTTGATGGACATGTGTATGACATGCTTACTTCATGTTATCTTCTATTGATATGATGAACCTTTAACTACTTTATCTTTATATCATTTGTATAACTTGAGTTATTTTAAAATAAATCGTGCTGAAAGAGCTTCACTTTTTTCATAGATCACCATGTCGAGTGGATTTTTATGTATGGGACGCCATTATTATTATCGACTATGAGCATATTTTATTTCATTTTGACTTTGTTGAAAATTATCGTTATCCGTGAAAGAGATCTAGAGAATATTGGAATCAAAATGGTGAAGTATGACTGGTCGACATTCATGAAACTGGTGTTAGTAATGGGATCATATTGGATATTGAAGGTTTTTGTGTGGGTATTGAAGTTGTATTTTGGAAAATCCAAATACTGGTGAGTTGAGAAAATTGCGCGTTGGATAATAATTAATTGTCGCCCAAAATCCATTACATCACTCCTACTGTAGGTACCCGTTTAATATTGTCAATGACTTGCAAGGTGTTTTGATGTTTATAATACTGGTCCCTATGTGCAAAGATGTGAGAAAATCCCTGATGAATAAGATGTCATGGGATATGAGTTGCTGGAAAATTCTGAGAAGAGGTCGACAGTGAATGAAACGACTGTGCACATTTAATTTAATGATATTCTTAGTTCCGTCTCGTTTTTATTTGATAAATTGGGTCGATGTATAGGATGTAGTTTGACAAATATGTACGTTGGATGAATAAATTTATCAGAAATTTGGAAGAATGAAGTCGAAGTTAATATGGAAAATTCGCAAGATTTTTCATTGGTCAATCTTATTTATATAAATTAAGAAGGAATATTTGACAAGGGCTAGAAACTTTGACATTGGAGGTGTTGGTAAGTTAACACATTTTTTCGTCCCAATATGTTTGACAAAAAACTTTTTAATATATATATGAAAATAAAAGTCAAGGACGGAAATGAGCCATTTTTGCATCTGGAAAAAGGTCAATAATGGCAATTTTACTCGCATGCGTTAAAAAAAGTAATACTTTGTACAATCAGGTCCATTTTTGTAGATGTCCGAAACATTTACCAACTTTGCACCGAATTTGAGAATTTCTGAACGATTGATTCTCTGGAAAATATTTTTGGCAATTTGTTGGGTATCGATGTTTACGTTCGATTGTGCCGGGATATTTTTATTCGATGCATCGTAAGTCTAATAAAACAATTTGTATTTTTTTTCGATACATTTTATCAGACAAAAAAGTATATTTTTAGTTATGACTTTGATACATTTACGAAAAACATCGAGAAAACAAACGCAATTTATGGAGACTAAATTTCGAAGTGACGAGAGTGATTTTCATCAACGGTTTTTTAGATCCTTGGCATCACGTTTCGGTTTCGAAAGCAGTGAATATGAAACCTACGCTTTTTTTGTGAACAGTGAGTTTTTCGATTTCCCATAGATTTTTTGTCGATATTTTTGGAAATTTCAATTTTGCAGATTCTTTTCATTGTTAAAATGTCTACAGCAGTCACAATTCAGATTCTCAGCAAGACGTTAGTCCACGAAATTGCGACTTGATAAAAAGCAGGATAATTTAGAAAAATTGTATTCAGTAATTGTATTTAAATCGAATGCAAAAGATCGCGATTCACAGAATCCTATCTAGAATTCCTGAAATACATAAGTTGGGACTTTCTTCAAATTCAAGATGGCGAAAACTACAAGTTTTTGCCGGGAAAATAGCTAGAAATGTGGTTTTTCCAAGATTTTGATGTTCAGTGGCGAAAAATGCCCAGAAAATGCGGTTTTCTGGGTTAAGATAGGTTCAACTTCTGCGGTTATTTGAACCACTCGCCACTCTCACCAGTCTCAGTCGAGACGTCATTTGGTGCGTGTCGATTCTGTCGACCCCCGCGGTGTGCTCCCCGGAATTGTGTATTTTCGACCGCGAGGGAAGTGGCTCATTTCACGGGAAAAAGCTCTTCCATGTCGCCAAATGTATAAAAGTGTCGTTCGCCGGGTCGTCCAAAAACATGGAAATGATAAAACGTCGGTTGCGTTTATTGCCCGCGAGTGCCACCATTTCTCGTGAGTGTGTGCTTGTGTGTGTCGGGCGCGAGTAGGGGAGGGGGCAACACCAGCATCGCCGAATTCGCGAGGATTTTCGGTTCTCCTGGAATTTGCCGTCGGATTTTCATCATTTTGCAGCGAAAGGTAGGAATTTGTTTATAGTTTACAGTTTTTATTGTCTTTGGATGGATTTTTTGGCTTCCCTGCACGAGCGATAGACAACACACCAAAAGGTGTATAAAACCGCATATGTAAATCATACGTATGTATATCGCTCGTGCAGGCAACCCGAATTTTTTGGTGAGAAATATTTTTCCGTTGACCTTGAGGTCAGGGATTTATTTTAGCTTTTTGAAAATTTTCGTTGATGTTGAAAAAATTGTTTGGCTTTAAATGTGGAAATGTAGATACAAATCGATATATTTTCGATATTATCGATGATTATCGATTGCAAGGGCTTTATCTGTTGCCGACAAAGATTTTTAATGGTTCCGCGAATAATTATGTATGTGACTAGTAAACAGTACTCAAAGCACGGTGGGCCGTGCTCATTTTTGGCGATAAAGGGAAAAAAATTGTCAATTGTCAAATATGTTATATGGATATGGATATTATTTGCTTGAAAATGATTAAAAAAGAATGGAATATATGAAAATTTGGCTTCAGTGAGGGGTTTGAACCCACCTTTTAACTAGCTGTAAAAAATGAACTAATCACTTTACAGCCGTCATCCACCGATCAAATTGAGGAGTTTGCTTTCTAGTTTAAGTTTTTTGAGTCGAACATGACCAAATTATTCCAATTTTTCAAAAAATCATGCTCGAAAAAATTTTCATCTGGCGACTTTTCGTAATGCAAAACAAGCGTATTTACCTGCTTTTTCGGTATTTTCGCGTGAAATTCAGTACCTCTGCTGCGCAAAAATGATGTTTGTCTTGATTTTAAGTAGTTTGTCACTCGAAAAAACTTGAAAACGCTCGAAAATACTTAAAACAATAATACTTTCCGGATGCTGCAAATTGTCACATCATGTGTGGGGATTCGTCACATCATGTGGTTATTGGCAACCACTGCAATCGATTATTTCTCAACATTTTGGTGCGAAAAAAGCGGATTTTTTGCTGGAAAAGTACTGAAAGAGGTGAAATACTCGCACTCACAAGCGCATTTTGGTGCGAAAAAGGCGAATTTTCTGCTGGAAAAGTACTTTCCATAATACTTTACTTTTTATTATTTAATTATGATATTTGACAATAATATAATAATCTATAAACAAATAAAAATAAATTTCACCCCTTGAGAAAAAATATAATATATATCGAAAAAGTATCGATTACATCTGTGAATAATCGATTGCAGACTATTGCAGTGGTTACCAACCAAATGATTTGACGGATCCTCCATTATTGTGACAATTTGATCTCCTCGAATCCTAAAAATTGATTTCAAGAAAATTTAAAAAACACATAACATCCTTAACTGGCTGTCCATGAAAAGATTAGTAACATGACAGTGCACTAGAGCTATTACGAAAGATAAAACAATCATTTCGGAATAGCCACGGCTATTTCCCTCATTGCTGTTTCAGAAACGAGAATGTTCTCGACGAACGCGATGACGCTCACAATAAATAGATTAAAAAGTCATGTTCATTTAAAATTCCTTATTCCATTTTCGAACGTCTATAAATTTCCAAGCACGAAAATTTGGGTAAACCAGCGTAAAGCAGCTAGAAAATAAGTCTGTAGCGTCTAAATTTTCTGTCTCTGTCAGTCGTCTTTTTGACGCACTTATCGATTCGTCTACTCTTTTCGAACGAAATGAGCGATCGATTGTAAAATTATATAATGGGTCTACTATTATGCCTGGAATTTCTCTATGCAACAATGCCCTATAGCGAAATGCGGCTAATAATACTGGCCTACGGCTCATTCGAACAGGACGCGATCATCGGTGTGAACTATTCCTTCATAGAAAAATTATGAAACCGTATGCAATGCAATTTTTATGAGTGAAATTGTGTATTTTATTTACTTAAAAATGATGAGTTTCCTAAGACTTTTATAGAGTCCTAAATTACATACCAATTATGTAAGGAACGGTAGCGCTACCACTGCAACGTGAGAGATTTCAATCTGCAAGGTATAGAGTTCGAACCTTGCCCCTGACGTTTTTTTTTTTTTATGGAACTGATCCAGGGACCTGGAGCACCAACATCCCAATTGATTTTCCGGACACGCTTGTTGACGCGGGGCTACGAACCGTACGTACGAACCGTCTGTCTAGGCTTGTATACCTATGCGAGTTTTGCTCGATTTTCCGAAGTCGCTTTTTTTCGTGTTTTTGAACTTTTTCGTGATGGCACGGGTATTTGATGGATAGGAGCGTGTATTTTAGTCAACTTTTTCGAACAATTTGTCACTCGAGGTATTTGGGTTGTTCGATTTCCGCAAGTATAGGTTGTTTGAAAATTTATTGAAATGTCTAGTTTCGAGTGTACTTTCTGTTGTAGTTAAGTAAAATTAATAACTTTGCCAAGTGTCAGCTTTCTACGGTACTCGGTTCGCCTAAAAATCACCGACGAACATTCGAAAAAGAAACGCCATTATCGAACTTCATCGTGGATTTCCAGACGAACGGTCATTCTCAGAGGGCTCATATTGCACAGTTTGTTTATACTCGATGAGCCCTTCAAAATGGCTATACAATATCCGGAATCGGAGCACCTTCGAAAATCGAGATACCTCCGAACTTTGTACTTTGGGGCACCTAGAGAAAGCGTTTGACACCGTCTGGCAAGATCTACTCATAACCCTATTTATCAACGCTAATAGCCCCTTATATCTTACGAAAATAGTCTATAATATGATTAAAAATAGGTCATTTTTGGTCATATTCGGGGGTGAAAGGTCCAAAAAAGAAATTCAAGTTAAAGATGTATTGCAGCAAGGGACAGTCAACTCACCAGCTTTATTTAACATATTTCAAACTGTCATTTACCACTTTAACGATCAAAATTGAGACCCAAAAATAAAATCCACATCGTTTGCAGACGACTATATCTTTTACATCACTGATACCACAATTAACAGAGTCAGAAAGAAAGCTGAAAATATGTTTAACTGCATGACGGACTGTTACGCAAAACACAAATTAAGAAATAACGCTACAAAATGTGAAACAATCTTATTCAGACCGAAAAATAATACAATGAACTATAACTACAAGTTTCACATCAAAACCAACGACGAGACGACTATCCCACTGAAAAAATCTGTAAGATACTTAGGCATACAGATAGACAATAAATTATATTCCAGAGAACACATGAATATACAATTGGAAAAAGCGAAAAGTTTTTTTTAGACTCAGTAAAATTTTTTAAACACAAATCTAAATAAAAACGTAACACTTTTATGTAATCAATCATCAATCAGGCCAATAATAACTTAATAAGGCCAATAAGCTCTCAAATTGTTACCCAAGAGACTGTAACCGAATCGAACTTCGTGCTTACGGGAAGAAGGGCTTTTTTGTCGGAGAAATGTACATTTTCTTTCACAGGAGTTCTGATCGGAGTTCTGAGACGGCCTCGTTGAGTTCTATCAGAAGATCTCTTAGTTTTTAGCTTTTAAAGCATTATTCAGAAAGTTATGGTGGTGTCACTGCAACTTTTTTTTCGTAAAAAATGGTTTTTCGTCCATCAAGGTAAAAAAAATAGAATATATATCTAGATGAGTTCTGAAAGGAGTTCTAAGTGCCTTTTGACGAATTCTAACTAAAACTGTCATAATTCTAAGGTCTCAGATAAATATTCGCGGAGTTGTGACAAAAAAAATCGACTTTTCCTTCAAAAGTCAGTTTTCGCGATGTATTTCGATATTCACGGAGAGTTAAGGAGGTTGCCCGTAATCACGAGTGCAATAAAAAAATTATCTCGTTTAAGGGTGGTCTCCGTAATAATTTGTGAATTTTCGAACGTTGCTCAATTTCGAGCCTTCAGCTTTGTTTCTTATATTTTTGGAGTTCGTTTAATCACACCGAATTTTATGGATTTTTTAACATATTCACACACTTTTTTATGAATTTTCTTAATTTTTTCGATCCCACAAAATTCCCGAAATGCTCCAAATCAGCATAATTCTTCAAATTCAAAAAATATTGTGGATTTCAGGAATTACAAAAATTATTTACATTTTCGGATTGCCTGCACGAGCGGTATACATAAGTGTGATTAACATTGTGCGTTTTATACACCTTTTGCTGTGGTTGTATACCGCTCGTTCAGGGAAGCCGAATTTTCGAAATAGGATCTCCAAAAATCTCGAAATTTTCTAAAGTCTGAGTATTTTCGGACTCTCCTAAATCTAGTAAAATTTCCGAGATTTTCGAAATTTTTGACAAGAAATCAAAAAATTCAGAAAATTTCCATAATGTTGAAGTTATGAAATTTTCTGCAATTCTTCAAATTATGGTAATTTATATGATTTCTGAAATTCTCAATATTGTGATGGAATATCAAAAATCATAGAATTTTCGGAAGTAACCGCAAATTTCAGAATCGTTGAATTTTTCAGAACGTTTAAATTTCTCATTATTTTAAATTCTAAATTCACAAATGTTGCTGAATTTTCGGAATAAAATTGTCTTAATTATTCAGAATCGTCAGAATCTTCAAAACTTGCATAATTTTGAAAGTTTCTAATTAAATTCTGCGGATCTTCCCAATTTCCATTAAAACTCACAAAATTTTCGAAATTTGTATAATTTTCATGAATATCAAAGTCATCAAAATCCTTAAAATTTTCGAAATCTTCAGAATGTCAAAATATGTATTCTGTAAGAAAAAGTGAGGGGAGAGGCTCAAAAGCTCTCAGTCCTCCACTGCTGACGCTTCAGAAAAAACTTCACTCGTTTCAGTTTTGATGATACTCGTAATTATCACGTATTTATTTTATGTGGAACTTATACATTGCGTCAATCATAGATCCTAAAAAAAACCTATTCTAAAAAATCCTGGATCCAGTCGTGAAAATGCGTAACATTAGTGTAGTATCCGGGGTGCCCCTTACGTGCGCAGCCTTCTCCTTGAGATACGATTCCGACCAGAACGTAGTCATTGCTATTAGGATAGCACACCAAACCACCGCCAGAATCACCCTAGTATGTATAGTATATATAGTGTTTGGGACGTTTTTCGAAAAAGTTTGTCGAACGTTTCTAGAGCGTTTATCCCCGACGATCCATCTTTCACTCGTCTGACATCCATACGGGTGTAAGGTGAGTGTGAGATAGATAAAAGATAGGTAGAAATCGAGAGGATGTAAAAATTTAAGAACTCTAGAAAATTTTAGCAAAATTCGAAAATTGGGAAAATGTTGGAGCATATTTGATAATTCGAGAACTTAAAACATTCTAAAAGTTATAATAGTTTTCGATTTTCTGAAATTCATGGAAATCCGAAATCTGCAAAAATTTTCGGAGTAATTTCGAAAAATTTTTCGAAAATTGTAAATAATATCAATGAATTCAAAAGCTTTGAAATTTTCCGAAATGTTTAATAAAGTTTTTGTAATTTTTGAAGATTTCACAGATTTTACAGTTTTTGGGATCAAATTGGGACATATATACCTAAGTTAACAAATTTTCAGTCAAGATAAGATGAAAAATATTATAAGTTTCTCCTAAAATTTGGAAATGCATTAATTATTTAGTACCTTCTGGTAATTTTAGCGCTACCTGAATTTCCTTTAAATCGCGAATACATTGAAAACTTATAAAAGGACTAATAGTCTGTACCTGACAAGTGTCTTTGGTGCCATTTAAATAACCAGCACATATGGCTGCCTCTCTCAGATCTGGTCTATTGAAAAACGTGCAATTTTTCTGTGGTAGTATAGGGATCGGTATGAAGCTTAATTTTTCACTTTTGGGACCATCCTAAAAAAACAGTACTGATTTAGTATCCGAATCATTCTGGGTTGAGTCATTTTTTTCAAAATTTTTCCATTAATTCAAGTAATGATCGTTTCACATTTTCAAATTGTAACAATTCTCACTTCAGCAATTTTCCCGAAACCCGCAACAAAACACTTAGTTTCTGAATAGTGTTCAGGAGGCGAATTACTGATACTTGCGAAAATGACGTCTTCGGTAAAAGGTTTATTGAGCTGGAAAAGTTATTGTATAATTATTTTATGTATAATTATACAGTAAGCATATTGACAATATACATATTATATAAGTTTTGAGTAAGTTTACATTCGAAATTGATGAGTTTGGAAGTTTTCAAGTTCGAAACTGAAGTTTCTCGCAAGTTTACGTTTGGTTGGAGATTGTGAGTTCAAAGTTAGTGTTCAAAATTTATGACATGAGTTCAAATTTTGAATTTGTGTTTAACTTGACGAGTTACAGTCTTAAGTTCGAGTTTTTCGAATTCTAAAGTTTTAATTAGAAGTTTAACGTTCTTTTCATAAATGCTAATTAAAAAGTTATGAGTTTCAAGCTTTGAAGTGATGTTTAAAGTGGAAGTTTTCGCAAGATTTTAAAGTTCAAGTTGAAGATTGAAGTTTTCTCGTGAAGTTTCTCTTATGTTAACATTTGGAAGTCATCAGTTCAAAGTTCAGAATTCGAAGATACAACTTCTTTCAAGTTTACGTCGTGAAGATCGACTCTTTAAATTTAACTCATGCGAAATTTCGAAAGCATTTTCTTTTGCATTTTCCTCGAATTTTACGTGTTAAACTTATCGATTTAAAGTGACATGCAAAATTAAAAAATGACATGTTATGTCAAGTTTCAAACGTTGATATCGAAATTTTCTTCCAAGTTCACATTTGACGTTTACTATAAGTTCAGAGTAAAAGTTTCAAGTCGTAGCTGGAAGTTGAATTTGAAAAAGTCGAAGATTGACGTCCAAGTTACCGATATGAAGTTTCGGAAGTTGGGAAAAGTTTAAACATAGCAATTGCACATAAATGTTGTTTATATTAGTTGAAAAAAACGAGCATTCCGTATAATCAAGGACCTAGGATAAAGAGGTCAAAAATAGGACAGTCCATTAGACTATTACGTCTGGTTACCCTTCCTAAATTCCAACACTCTTCAGAATAACCTACCTCCAGAATCGCAATATCATTGACATTAGTCGTCTGATTGTACGATGGATGCAGCTTCATACTTTTGACAGCACGTGCCAATTTTTTTCCTGACTTTCTATTTTCCCATGTATTGACTTTCAATTCCTCTTTCTTGTATATCTGTTGTTCACCATTAGTTGTCCTGTCAAGAATTTATTTATAGTATATTGCGCGACTAGTGGGAGAAAGAGGAGATTCCTCGAGCGTGTAGATTGCCTCACGAGCGTAGCGAGTGTGGCAACACCCGAGCGAATTTTCTTCCGGATTTTCTCTTACTCCCACTAGTCGCACACAACATTTTATTCAACAACCGCGAGAAATATGTGATTTCACGGCCCTGCTGAGAGGGGGGGAAATAATGGGTTACCTGATTGATTGACGCA
>JAPYZK010006158.1:0-11251 GCA_030522785.1 Platygaster equestris
AGTTGAAATATGACGAATTTTGGAATTTATTTATTTATTACTGGATGATTTATCTTTTTTTATTATTTATTTCGGAAATTATTCATTTCATTCACTACTCAATTATTGATTTTTCAATCCATTATTTAATTATGATGTTGAAATTTAAAAGGTCTTTGATTGGATTATTCACATTTTGGCGTTTTTTAAGCAAAAATTCTTCATTGCTTCAAGTTTTCGGGATAAAACTCAAAAAATGACGAATTTTGAATTTCTGTATCCATTGATTGTTCGATTATTATTAATTTTTCGATAATTCATTATGAAATTTCTTTATTTATTTACTATTGAATCATTTTTTTATTCATTATTCAATTTCGTAATTATGATATTCAAATTTGAAAATTCTTTGATATAATCATTTATATTTTGGCGTTTTTTGAGTGTAAATTGAAAATTTCTCATTTCTTCCAGTTTCCGAGATGAAACTCAAAAAATTACAAATTTTAAAATTGTTTCATTCATTTATTGTTTAATTATTATTTAATTATTATTCATTTCCGAATTATTCATCAAGAAATTTATTTATCAATTCATCATTGAATCATTCATTGAATCATTTTTTTATTCATCATTCAATTCCAGGATTAAAATGTTGAAATTTTTCAGGTCTTTGATATAATTATTCATATTTAGGCATTTTTTGAGTGCAAATCTAAAATTCTTTATTGCTTCAAGTTTTCCAGTTTTCCAGATAAAACTCAGAAAATGACGAATTTTTCAATTTCTTCATTCATTTATTGTTTAATTATGATTCATTTTTCAATGATTCATTACGAAATATATTTATTCATTCACTGTTAAATTATTTTTTTATTCATTATTCAATTTCGGAATTATGATGTTGAAATTAAAAAATTCTTTGATATAATTATGAATCATATTTTGGATTTTTTTGAGTGTGAAATGAAAATTCTTCATTTCTTCCAGTTTTTGAGATAAAACTCAAAAAATGACGAATTTTCAAATTTCTTCATTCATTTATTGTTCAATTATTATTCATTCGCGAATTATTCATCAATTCATCATTAAATTATTTTTTTCTTCATCATTCAATCTCAGAACTAAAATCTCACAATTTTTCAGGTCTTTGATACAATCATTAATATTTTCCCTTTTTTTGGGTGTAAATCGAAAATTCTTCACTACTCCAAGTTTTCGGGATGAAACTCCAAAGACGACGAATTCCACAATTTATAAATTCATTCATTGTTCAATTACTGTTCATTTCCCAATCATTTATTACGTAATTCATCCATTTATCCCATTAACATCAAAATTCCCGAAATCTCAATGTTCCCACGAAAAACCACAAAAACCTCAGGCTGCTTCCCACAACCCAAAAACCCCAATTTCATCGTCACGCGAACAAGCATCCCATCGCACTCGGGTTTTCGTATTAAAATCGCTATTTGATTCTCGTGATTACAATTGATCCAGTTGATCGAACTTGACCAGCTTTCTCTAGCCATCGACAACTTCGCCATCCCTTTAATTTTACATGCCGACAAACTATCTATGTACTTGAATTTTAAACGTTACAAAGAATTCTACGAAACCGCGTTCATCTGTTGCTGTATCATTTAATTCGTCGTCGTTTTATGCGCTTTGTACGTGGGTTCATGTTGTCCGTGCGTCTGAGCTTTTTTTCGTGCTTTTTTGACTCTGGTGCTTTTGCGTGTCGTCAGTCTATGCCTGAAGTGGGAAAGATCGTGGCGAATCGAGTGCATTGGGGAATTGTTTGTATTTTCCGTCATGAAATGACTCTTTTCTTCACTCTAACCTTAAAATTGGTACTTCAAATGGTTTTTTCGGCTAGCGTGAAGAAAAGTACTGTGTTGCGCACGCTGGCAATTGTCGATTTTGACGGAATGAAGGGTTGTGGCACGAGCCGAAGGCGAGTGTCGCGATCATTTTGTTAAAATCGACAATTGCCAGTTTGCACAATGTGCTATTATTCAACGCCCGCGAGAAATACGTAATTTCGCGGCCCTGCTGAGAGTGGACGAAATAATGGATTACCTGATTGTTGACGTATGGCATGCGAGTGATGAACTCGTTCGCTCACTAGTGGGCGGATGAACTGTTCGCCCACGCTCATCTTAACGACATATAGCTATTCACTCACTCACGCTCAGTTTAACGACCGTTCACGCACGGATAATGAAAACAAGATGGCGGACGCGCGACTCGACATATATCGAAACGTCAAACTCCCCAACCCTAACCTCAAAATTACAAAACTGGGTATTGCTGCAATGTTTTTTCGAAACGTCAAACTCCCCAACCCTAACCTCAAAATTACAAAACTGGGTATTGCTGCAATGTTTTTGTTGTTGTTTACAAAAGTGTCGAATACAGTTATAATTAATCCAGTTATATTTATCCATATTAATCCATATTAATCCAGTTGTAGTTATATATGTCGAATACAGTTAAAATTAAGTTATAATATTATAATAATATAATAAAAAGTTACAGTCAATCAATCAAGTAACCCATTATTTCCCCCCCTCTCAGCAGGGCCGTGAAATCACATATTTCTCGCAGTTGTTGGATAAAATATTGTGTGCGACTAGTGGGAGAAAGAGGAGATTCCTCGAGCGTGGAGATTGCCTCACGAGCGTAGCGAGTAGAAAGAGGAGATTCCTCGAGCGTGGAGATTGCCTCACGAGCGTAGCGAGTATGGCAATCTCCACGCTCGAGACATTCCCTTTTTCTCCCACTAGTCGCAGAATATACTAATTTTTTATGTCCGATCGGTCCCTGCTGGGTCATTAGCAAGGTTATGAAATGATAAAACATTGCATATGATTGCATTAATATTGCAGCAATCGAAATCATTCGAATATTGTGCTGGTTTTTGTGTAAAAGAGTATGTTTTGAGTTTGTTGGAATCGTATGATTGGAATTATGTCATTTTTTTCATTTTTTCGAAATGCGATTTTTCCGATTGCAGTTATGTCAGTTTTAAGAAGTTTTGAAATTCATCAACGATTATGAAAATTTTTAACAATTTGGGAAATGGTGAAAATGTTTGGGAATTTCGGAGAACTTTAACAGTTTTCAACCATCGTGTGGAAAAATTCCGAAAGTTTTTGAATATTTCGAAGATTTTGATGGATTTGGAAAATGTTTACGGAATACTGTATATTTTTAGGAATTTCGGAAGTTTTTGGAGATAAAGTGACTTCTGAAGATTTTTGAGAACTTCGAGAAAAATTACGAAAATTTTGAAGAATTCTGAAAATGCTTCAGAATTTTAATCATTTTCAAAATTTCAGAAAGTTTTCGAAAATCCAAAGTAGTTGAAAGAATTCCAACTCTGTACAAAAATTATAGTCTACCAAAATTTTCAAGACTTCAACAGTTTTCGATAATTTTGGGAATTTTAGAGAATTCCGAAAATTCCAAAAAATTTCGAATATTTTCAAAAATCTTACAGAATTTGAAGAATTTCAACAATTTACAAAAATTACAGAATTCACAAAAATTTCCAAGACTTCAACAATTTTGGAAATTTTGAAAATTCTCAAAAGTTTTCAAATTTTGAAATTTTAAAGTTTGGGGAATACGGAAACATTTCAACTATTTTAAAGACTTTGGAAAAATTTCTAAAATTGCACAAAATTGAGAAAAATTCTCACAAATTCAAAAAATTACATTATTACCAAAAACTTTAGAAAATTTTCAAAAATTCCACGAAATTGAAAGAATTCCAACACTTTACAAAAATTACAGAATTCACAAAAATTTCCAAGAGTTCAACAATTTTGAAAATTCTGAAAATTCTCGAAACTTTTGGAAATTTGAAATTTAAAAATTTGGGAAACACGGAAAAATTTCAACTATTTCCAAAACTTTGGAAAATTTTCTAAAATTACACAAAATTTAGAAAAATTATAACAATTTCCAAAAATTACAAAATTCTTAATTTTTCTCAAAAACTTCAACAACTTTCCCACAATTTTCGAAATTCCGAGAAGTTCTAAAAATTCTCAAAAATTCCAGGAATTCACAGAAATTTCGAAAATATCCAAAAATCTCGGAATTTCAATTTTACGCAATAATATGCAATTTCATAACATTGCTCGTGTCTCAGCAAGGTCGATAAAGGATTTTTCCGGCGCCGGAAAAACGCAGGATCGGAAGAGAAAATTCAACAAAATCAGGCAAGAATAAGCGTAAAAAATCTTTGGCATCGTTTGTAACTCAAGTCACTTTGGCCGCTGTGATCTTCAGTCAAAAAGGACAAAAAATCGAGAACTCCAAACTTTTCAGACAAAAATTTCATCTTTCTCTATAAATTTTCAAAAAAAAGAAAAAAAAAATTTACCCATTCGCGTGTAAAAATAACAATTTTTTCTACTCGATGTAACTCTTTCTCTTTACGAAAAAAATTTCGGGAATGACTTTTTTAATAATTTTGCCCCTTGACATTTTGAAGGTTACAAAGCGTGAGTTTTGAGAATAAAAAATCGAAATCCAGCGCCAAGTAGATGAATATTTCGTGTATTCACATCCACATAACCTCAAAATGCTACGGAATCGGCTAACTGTAAATCGCTAAGATCTAAAATTAAGTTGGTTTTCGTAATCGTCAGCTCGAGCCGACCAAATACTTTGTAACGACGCCTAAAGCACTGATTAACGGAATCCCGAGTCAAACTTAAGATTTAGGATGAAAAAAAGCGCAAGCAGGAAGCTGTTGCGAGAGGATTCTGAGATGCGCCAGACTGTCCGTGGACAGCATTTTTTAGAGCCTGAAAAATCGGTCAGTTTTGATTCTGGGACAATTTTTTTCTGATAGTTGTACTTTGTGTACATCAAGACACAAATTATTTTTAAAATAAGGTAAATATTGTGTACATACATCAAATGATAAGAATTCTGATAAAAAATGTGTGAAAAGTTCATACATGTTGAAGGACTTTTTTCAGTTTGTAATAGTTTTTTTTCTTATGATCGTACAAATTTCGGATGATCCTAAGAAAATGTTTCGATTTCGTAAGTTTTTTGTGATTTATGCAAATTTTCGTGTTTTTCAATAAAGCAATTGACAATAAAAAATTCCAGAATCCAAGAAAATATCCAAAAAACCCTCGGATTTGTCTCGAAAACCTTTCACAATTCTAAAATACCGATTGTAATGTTTAATTACCCCCTAAAATCTAAGAATCATCCAAATTCCGAATTCGAGTTTTCAGATTCCAAATCCGAAAATTCCAGACTACGATAAGTCATCCAAAAATTCTTGAATTTCCAGTAAATCAATTTACAATGAAAAATTCCAGAATCCGAAAAAATATCGAAAAAACCCTCGAATTCGTCAAAAAAACCTAAAGTCACCCCAAATTCCGCAAATTTCCGGATTACAATCAAAAATTCCAGAATCCAACAAAATATATATAAAAAAAAAAAAACCTCGAATTTGTCAAAAAAACTTTTTTTAAATTAAAAATACCGATTTTAGTTTGTAATTACCCCCTAAAATCCAAGAATCATTCAAATTCCAAATTCAAGACTTCACATTCCGAATCTTTCAATTCTAGACTATCAAAAATCATCCCAAAATTCACAAATTTTCGAATACCAATTAAAATTCAGAATCCAAACTCGATTTTTAACAAAATATTCAAAAAAACCTAGTCATCCAAAAATTCGCAAATCCCCAAATTACAATAAAAAATTCCAGAATCCAACAAAATATCCAAAAAACCCTCAAATTCGTCAAAAAAACCTAAAGTCACCCCAAAATTCGCAAATTTCCGAATCACAATCAAAAATTCCAGAATCCAACAAAATACCCAAAAAACCCCCCCATTCGTCGAAAAAACCTCCCCCAGCTCAAAAAGACCGATTTTCCGATAAAATTCCCCTCTACCTAGGCTCTTCACCCATTAACCCCCATAACCCCACCCCAAAACCCCACAGACAGTCCCCCACCCCCCTCCTCCCCCACGAAAACCACCCCCGTCACCTAACCTACGAGATTCGTCCCCGACGTCGTCGTCGATCTATCCAAAGCGCCTCCAAATATACATCCCGACGCCCAAACGCTCAAAAAACACCCTCAGACTCTCACTCGATCACTCAAACTCCGCGGGTCGAATAAATGCAATAATTTATGAACACGCGGTCACAGTCACACACTCAAATCATCACGCGTTTCACATTGCGACTACGTTTGATTGGTCTAGCGTGGAACCCGAGAATTCACGTCCTTTTCCAGGGGATGTTGGATCCCGAGGTTCAGTTCGGCGTCGAGAAATGAGTAGTCTCAAATTCTCCTCGGCCTTATTGCTTGACTCGGGACGAGCCGTTGCAGTCCGGGGTCGTCAGGATCGGACGAATCGGGGAGGTCCGCTGTCAGTAGACCCAGGAAACCGGCACCCACTGGGCCGTCGTGTGCACCCGCTCGATTGCGTTCTCCAGGTGCGCGATCGTCTCCTCGATGTCGTTGTTCACGATCGTCAGGTCGAACAAGTGGCCGTACGCTTGTTTCAGCATGTCGGATTCTTTGGCGAGTTTCTCTAAGCTCCCATCGTACTGGAATGGCATTTCCGGAATTATATCTCAGCATGACCGATGAAATTACCATAATCTAGATGATTTATGAATTTCCAATGAAGGAACAGCCCCCCCCCTTGCCCCTTGATTGAAGATATAATTAGTGACAGACTGAGTAATTTCGACTGATGAATCCCTCTAGACGTTTGTGCGAACGTTTTAATGTATGGTAATTATTGGAAATGGATGGGAGTTGACGGGAGGTCATTAGGAATTGATGGGAATCAATGGAATCTGATGGAAATTGATGGGAATCGATTGGCATCAATGAGAATAAGTGATAATAATTGATGGGCATTGGTAAGAATCGATAGGAATCCGTAAGAATTGACAGGAATTGATGGAAATCGATAGGAATTGATGGAAATCGAAGGGAATTGATAGAAAATGATCGAAATTGATAAGAATACATAAAAATCGATACGAATTGATGAAAATCAATATCAATTGATGGAAATCGATGAAAATTGATGGGAACTGATATAGATTGACTAAGATCCATAATAATTGATGGAAATCGATGGACATTAACAGAAATGAATGTGAATTCATGGGCGTCAATAGAAATTCATAGGAATCAATGGGAATTGACAGGAATTGATGGGAATCCATGGAAAATCATGTTAATCGATATAAATTGATGGGAATCAATAGGATTTGATAGGAATTGATTTAAATGGGTGAGAATTGATAGGAATGAATTTCTGATGGACATCAAAGAGCAATCATAGGAAATCAATGGAAATTGATGGGAAACGATAGAAACTGATGGGAGTCTATGGGAACTGGTAGGATCAAATAAATAGGAGTCAATGGAAGTCAATGGAAATTTATCTGAATTCATGGAAATCGGTGGGAATCGATAGAAATGAATAATAATCAATGGAAGTCAATGGGAATTGATAGGAATTTATATAAATTGAAAGGGATTGATGGAAGTAAATGACAGAAGAAGAATTAATGGGAGTCAATGGGAATTGATAGGACAACATAGAAATCGAAAGAAAATGATGGAAGTAAATGACAACTGATTCATTTCTACCAATGGAAATCAATAAAAATTGTTGAGAATTAATGGGAATCAATGATAATTGATGGTGGTTGATAAAAATCGATCAGAATTGATGGGTATCTAAAGAAATTGGTAGAAATTGATAAGAGTCGATGAAAATTGATGGGAATCAATAGAAATTGATACGAATAATCAATAATTGATAAGAATCTATAGGAATCGGTAGGAATGAACTAGAATCGATAGAAATCAATTGGAATTGATAGAAATTGATGGGAACTGATAGAAATCGATGGGAGTCAATGGGAACTAATAGAATCGAATAAATAAAAATTGATGGAAGTCAACCGGGATGGAAAATGATACAAATTGATGGATATCCATGGGAATTGATGGAAGTTAATGGGAATCGATAGGAACCGACGCAAACTGATTGAAGCCAATGGGAATTAATAGGATCAAATAAATAAGTATTGATGGGATTTGAAGGGAATTGACAGGAATTGATGAAAATCAATAGGAATGGATGAGAATCAATAATAAACTAGAATAGATGAAAACGGATAAAAAATGAATGAAATTGCTGAGAGTCGATGAAAATTGATAGGAATTCATAGAAATTGATGGCAAGTGATAGTTATCGATCAGCATTGATGGAACTCGGTGGCAACCAATGAAAAAATTATTAATGTGGCGCCCGGGAAGGGGGGGGGGGCACGTATTTTAAAAAATAATATGCTCATAAACTTACGTCCGCAAGGTTTTGAAGTATAGGAGCGGCAATGAAAACGACGTAAGGCGCGAATTCCGCCGTGCGCAAGACCTTCAAAGCCTGTGGTTCCACGTCCAGAATGGCCATTTTTCCCTCCTCGTGGATTTTACGTATGGTTTCCAGCTTCGTACCGTACATGGCATCATCGTGAGTTCCTAAAGCGCGAGTGGGAGAAGGCAAAAGTTGAAGCAACCAAAAAATGATTATACTCAATTGATAATCATAATTGTCGTTATAATCAATTGATTATTGCGCTTCATGCGATAATAGATTGGATGTGATTTTTTTTTCGATCGATCCAATTTCTCGCGCTTCGTGCGTTTGAATGGGGAATTTTCGGATCTACTAACCGTATTCCAGGTACTCATTAGCGGCGATATCTGCCATCATCTCGTCGTGGGATATGAAATAATAATTGCGACCATTTTCCTCGTCGTTTCTCGGTGGTCTCGTTGTATCTGTGGGATTCGACAATGGTACTTGGTACGGTGGAGGTACGCTTTTTATATTATATAAAAGTACTCGACTTTTCTGATGATTGAAACTTTATAATGACGTGCTACTGAAGTTTACTGTTTCGGAATAACGGAGTGGAGGAACGAAGAAAAATAATGTTATCCAGTGGCGGATCCAGTGGTTGATCCAGAGTTGTAATAGAATTGGAAATTCGTAGTTCAGAATAATGGTGAGAACTTTAGAACCAAAGTTTAAAATTTATAGTAGGTACAACGTTTAAATTTGAAGTTCGAGGTTCACAATTTTCTAAGTTGACACTTTAGATTGAGAGTTTGGAGTTAAAGGTTTGAATTCGAAGTTAGGAGTTTTAAGTTAGAATGGAATGTTGTAATTTGAAGTTCACAGTCGGAAGTTAAAATTTAAAGTTTTAAGTTTAAAGTGGGAATTTAGGAATTTCTTATGTGAAATCGAAGTTCGAATTTTTAACATGGAATTTAACGTTCCGATTTGATGTTTGAAGTTCATATCGGAAGTTCACAGTCAATGTTGAAAGTTTGGAGTGACGAGTTTGAATGTGAAGTTTGTTGGTTGGGGTTCAAAGCTGAAGTTCATATTTCGAAGTTCAAGTTCAAAAAAAATTTGTCAATGGAATTTCATTCTATTGTCAATTTTTCAACGGTTGTTTAGATAGAATATTAGCAGTTTGAATGTCAGTCATTCACTTTCTATTTCCGAAAAATAGAAAACATCGGATTTTCTAAGTCATTCGTGTTTTTCAGTTTATTGGTGATAACTGATGACTTACGTGGAATAGGATAGGCATATTGATCGGGATGTTTGGCGATTATTGTGTTTTTGATATGCCGTCGTCCGACGCCGTGAGCTCCCAGTAATACTAATGTTTTACGTTGGAAGGCAGTGTCTATGGAAAATTACGAGACGATACAATATTGACACTTGCGAATATCGAAGCATTTTGAGTTTTAGATTAGGTTTACATCGATTTTATATCATTTTTTCTTCGAATTCCTATTTAGTTCTCATTGGGACACTCAACGGTTTTTTTGGTCAACGTAAATTTGATCCATTCTATGTTCTCCGTTTATGATTGGATTTCTATTCGAGTATCATACAATTTTCATTTGTTTTTCATTCAGTTTTCGCAGAATTTCTCATATTTATTCAATTAAAATTATTTTAGTAACAATAACCATTAATCATCATTCTGCTAGTTCAAAGTTATAGATTTTATAGTTTATAAAGATAAATATTAACATTTTTGGTAATTTCGTAAATTTTCAAGATTTTTGACAAAATTTTTCATTTCTTATGTTATATTTGAGATTTTTCTCAAACCATGCAAAATTCGGTTGAATTTACACTAATTTGGAATATATTATATTATATTTTCTTCGAAGATTTTTTAACTTCTGATACTTGAAAATAATTTCTTTCGCATTTTGTAAGCTTTTGCAAATTTTGAAATTTTCTTATATTTTTACTATAATGTTTGGAAATTTTTTAATACATTGCAGAATTTCGTCAAATTTTGAATGATCTTCGAGATATTATTTATCCAAAGTTTTGTGAAATTTTCGATACTTCTCAAAACATTAACATTTTTCGTGATTTTGGGAATCATGCAAAAATTGGGATTTTTTTTACATTTATTCTATAAAATTCGCGATTTTTGAAAAAACACGCAACATTTTGTTAAATTTATAATTTCTTTCAGATTATACATTCTTTTCTTATGTTTTAGCCTTTTTTTTAGATTTAGAAATTTGTGTCCCATTTTTTCTATATTCTACGAAAATTTTCCAAAGACACGCATAATTTTGTTGAATTCGCAATAATTTTGAAACGTTATTGATTTTTGGAAAATTAGTGAAATTTTAAAACTTTTCGAAATACGAATATCGTGGTAATTTTGTAAACTTTCGAAAATTTCTGAAATTTCTAACATTTTTTTTTTGCATGATATTCAAGATTCTTATATAAAACCACGCAAAGTTCTGTTTAAATTTCAAACTATTTTGAGACTTTGATATTTACTCAATATTTTGTCAAAAAAATGTTTTCTAGAAAATAAATTCTTTTCTTATTTAGTTAACTTGGGAACTTTTTTTAACATAAAATCCACAGTTTTATCACATTTTCACTATATTTTTCGGAAATTTTTCAATAACACGCATAATTTCGTGAAATTAGTGACAATGTCCAAAATATTACCGATTCTGAAAAACATTGTAAAATTTGTAAACTCTCCAAAACAGAATTTCGTGATCATTTTCTCAACTTTCGAAAATTTCTGACATTTTCTCATACATTTTTTCCATACTCTTCAAAAACTATTCAGTAACACGAATAATTTTGTTGAATTTGCATAAACTTTGATTCTC
>JAPYZK010006168.1:0-13943 GCA_030522785.1 Platygaster equestris
TTCAAAATTCGGACATTTAAATTAAAAAACTTCTCAAAATTCAAAAATTCTAAGCTTCATAACTTCAAAATATTCGAGCACTTCAAAACTTGCGAAATTTCCAGAACTGTCAATATGCCAAAATTTGATAGTTTTCAATCTCGAAAATTCTAAAATTTCGAAGTTTTTGAACATTTTCAAAAAATTCCAACATTTCAAAAACTTGTAAAATGTCCGAAACTTCTAAAACTTCAGAACCTCATAATTCTTCGAAAATTCACCATTCCAAAACTTTATAAGTTCCAAAATTCATCATTTCGAAATTTCAAAGTTCTACAATTTCAGAAATGTCGAAATTTCTAGACTTCAAAACTTTAAAATACGTGAAAAGTTGAAAAATTGGAAAATTTCCAGACCTTATTGAAAAACCTGGAGTTGATCTTGAAAATTCTAAAACTCCTATATTCCAATATTTTCAGGACTCCTAATATTTCTGAAACGTCAAAATTCCAATTTATTATTCATAACATTTAATTGAGGAACCCCGCCTAAAATCTTTGCCTCAGACCCCGCAAAACCTAGGGACGGCCCTGTCCGTGACTCCCATTATTGGAGTCACGGGAATCTTGACTCCCAATTTGATTCCCAAGTTAACTCCCACAGTGAATCGCCCCTCGAGGTAGAGGAAAATTCACAAAGCAATGGAAAATGTTAAAAGAAAAATAGTTTTTGTAATCATCTCTTGGGAATGGATCACGTAGATAGATAATATTAACTGTAGTATTATTAGTTTGAGAGAAATCCAATCAAATACTTCGTTCCAGAAGCAGTTGTATTGAAGATGTTGACGCAGGAACCTTCTTTGAACATGCTCTGGAAATGTTCAGTTTCAGACCAAAGAGTTGCCATGGCCGAAGAGTTTTCGTCCGCGATCCGCACTTTCAGTACCGCGGTCACGTTCCTGGGAGCTGGCATATTCGCTCGCATTTGACATTCCACGTTTTTCTTGAACCTCTCTTGCTCTTTCACACACTCGGCCAACATTTTTCTTGATTGACTTTCGCTCACCATTAACTGCAGCAAAAGCATCATGCTCACAAAAGTGAATGAAACAAAAAAACAAAAAATCCTGCAAGCTGTAAATTGACCGGAAATCTACTGATGTCTATATTTTGTAATTTATTATGCAAATTATTTTCGAATTAAAGAATTCATGAAAACCACAAAAAAGTTTGCAATAATATCTTATGTAAAATAAACTCGAGTTGATATAATCCCAGTCGTAACGGACTCCACCGAAACTCCACCAAAACTCCACCGTAGCAGTGGGGTTTTGATGGAGTACGAGAAATCTCCTGAAATTTGAAAAATATCAATGAATTTCCATTGAGATTCGTATTGAATCAGAATATGTAGGTTTTACCTTGTGTAATAAGTTCATAATCTCAGGTTATTTATTTGTAGATTGTCAATATAGCAAAATTAGATTGTTTATCATTCTTTTTATTTGTTATTCATTTATTATGTCTTTTTTATTAGCTACAGTTTTGTATTTTGCACCAGATAACATTTCTGAAATCAAACTTGCGCGAAAATTGAAGTGTTCATCGCGGATTAAGTACGAAAAAGATGACTCCACTGTTACTCCACCGAAACTCCACTGAAACAGTGGAATTCGTTACGACTGGGATTAGTTTATCTGAAAAAAGTCATTCATATTTGGATTTAAAGGAAATGAAATACAAAAATTGCAATCTTCTGTACATAAATTGTTTGTAAAATCGTTGCTGAAAATGTTTTCAATAAACAAAATTATGGAATAATAATAATATAAAAAATAAAGCGAACAAAGAAGCAATAAACGGAGAAATTATCTTGAGGGCGAATTTTAATAAAATTATTTATAAAACTTGAATTTTTAATAGAAACACTGGAGTTGATATTTAAAAACAAAATAAATAAAATATGTAATAAATAATAATATTCGTGAAGGTTGTATGTTGAAGGAAAAAAAAAAAAATTCCTTCGAGCCGGATTTGAACCAGCGACCTATGGATATCTACCAGATTTATGCCAACTACAGTCCACCGCTCTACCAACTGAGCTATCGAAGGTTTATGAGAATCGTCGATTTTATATCGTCTAGACGCGTTCGATTAATCGAAACATCGTTTCTTCAAGCGAATAACAACATTGAATGTAGAATATTTGCAATAAACTCGTAAATACACGTTTTTAAACTGTTTGAATGCATCTTCGATGTTTATTACCCAAAAAGTGTTTCCGTAACCGAAATTATGTTCAACTATAATGCTCACGCATAGATAATAAATTTTTGGCATGCCAATGATATTGAAAAAAATTTGAGTACAGTTTCTCAAAATAAAAAATAACGACATGAAAATAAAGAATTACAGATTTTTTTTTTGGTTTTTTCAGTATTGGCGGTCAAATTTACGTATTTCAAATCTTTCGATTTTTAAAATTTTAATTGAAAAATTTTCGAGTGTCATAACTTCTGCAATTTTTTTCCACATTTCTGAGTGCTAAAATTTTAAAATTTGTATTTCCAATTTTGGCATTTTCTAATTGTTATTTCTACGCAAGTACACCCTTAAAATTGCAGTGTTCTAATCAACAAGAAATGGTGGATCCTTGGAAAAATAATTTTTCATGAAACTCGTGAAAGTTCTATGATGATGGAAACAATATGTAAAAATGTGCGCTCACATCGCAATCCAGAACGTCATTGTATTTTCCACGACCAAGAGTTTTTTCCGCTGTCGCGTAAACCGCATCCATTCGTTTCTGGCACTCTTGTTCAAACGCCACGACAGCTTTCTCTTCACTCCTCCTGTTTCTGAAAACTATAAAATATTCACCCTTTTATTAATAAATTCATTTTACAAACCAAATTACAATAAACAATTTTAGGATGCAACATTCAGATATGACTTTTCGGTTGGACCGAGAATTGTACAGAATGTACGTTAAATTTGACAAAAGCTTTGAACAATTTCTAATTCTAAATGACTACCTATCCATGAATATTTAAATCGTATCGAATCCATAATAGACTTCACATTTCTGATTTTAATGATACTAGACACGATGTGCGCGCTACGCGCGCCAGCATTTTACGATTTTAATTTCTTTGAATAATTCCTATACATGCTATTACAAATATCAATGGGTATTTTATACTTTATATATGGATTTCTGACAATTCTTATAAATTTCCATCTATTTCCATGAATTTCCATCGATTTTTATGAATCCCTATGAATTCCCATTAATTACTATTGATTTCCATTTATTCCCATAAATACCTACTATCGGTCGACTCTCGATTCCTATGGATTTCTACCAATTATCATTTATTTTAATTTATTTCCATCAATTTTCATCAGTTGCCATCAAATTTCATCGATTCCCATTGATTTTGATAAATTCCAATCGATTCCAATCAATTTTCAAGAATTCCTGTCAATTCCCATTCATCACGCACTGTTAATATCCATCCTTTATTTCCCATTAATTTCTATCAATTCCATCGTTTCCTATGAATTCATATAAATTTCCATCAATCACTATCGATTTCCATTTATTCTCGTCGATTTCTATCGATTCCCATCGATTCCTACCAATTCCCATAAATTCCTATAAACTACTATCGATTTAACCACCCATTCCCATTACTTTCTATTAATTCCCACTTATTCTTATGAATTCCTATCGATTCCCAGGAATTCTCATTAATTATGTACTATTATTTCCATTCATTCCTATCAATTTTTATCGATTCCTACCAATTCCCATTGATTTCCACGAATTCTAATCAATTTCGATTACTATGAATTCATATCAACATAAATTCTTATTGATTTACGTTCATTCCTATCAATTTCTATTAATTCTGATCAATTCCCATTAATTTTAATCGATTCCTATTAATTCCCATCAATTACTATTGATTTCCATTTATACTCGTCGATTATTCTATTCCCATCAATTCTCATCAATTTTCATGAATCCTCATAAATATTCATAGCAATTTCTATTGATTTCCGTTCATTTCTATCGATTTCTATCAACTCCCATCAATCCCTATAAATCACAATCGATTCCAATTTATTCCCATCAATTTTCATGAATTCCTATAAATTCCCATCAATTGTTACTATTGATTTCCATTCTTTCCCATAATTTCTGTATCAATTCCCATCAATTTTTATCAATTTATAATGATTCCCATCAATTTCCATCAACTCTTATGAATTTATATGAATTCTTATCAATCACTATATCGATGTTTATTTATTTTCATCGATTTATAACAATTCCCATCGATTCCCATGAATTCTTATCAATTACTATGGACATTCCTAACTATTTCCATCAATTTGTATCAATTCCCATGTATCCTTATGAATGCTTACCAATTCTTATTCATTTCCATCAATTTCTACCAATTTCCATCAGTTAAAATCAATTCCGGAATCAAAAATAAAGATTTTAACATTTATTATCATCGGCAACAATAATTTTAACAATTATTGTCAATGATCAAAATTCAAAACTCGCGCGCAACTCACGAACCGTTAAAACCATCGCATTGAAGTGAGCGTATTACACGATTTCGATAGATTATCGATTATCATTCGACACATGCGGCATGCTTCAGATGTTTCATCACTTTTTTCTCTAGGGATTAGAAAATTTCAATTTCATGGAAAATTGAATATTTTCCGAATAAAAGTTACCATCAAGATCAACTTACGAATTCTTGAATTGAATAAAAATTCAAAAATTACTCTCAAATCGCCAATAACTTGCAAACTTGTCAATTATTACAGTCTGTTGCAAAAATTCTCACTCGATTGACCATCCGAAGTTTTTTCTCTGTACAAAACCGGAAAAATTCTGGCGATGACAACGCTGATTTTTCCCACGACACCGCCATGTGGATGAATGTCCTTGAGTTTTACAGGAATCGCTTCGGCGCTTGGTTGAGCTCCCAGTTTCGTGTCCCATTTCGCTCGTCTCGTCGAGTTTGTATGAATTTTCAAACTGGCGTTGCTTGCTTTCTAAAAAAAAAGCAAACAAAATTAATGAAAATTATCATCGTCATAAAATTTTTTAAGATTAAATTTTCCGATGCAATTCGGTTATCATCAGAGACTGCCAAGAAATGGGAACCAAAATCGAAAAATGTTCAGTTTTCACGTAATTTTTTCGATTCTGTAAATGTCGTATAATTTGTTCGTGAAACAGAATATAAGGATTTAAAAATTAACGTCAATGCGTTTTTAATTAAGTGAATCGAAAATTTGGCGATTCACATTTATGATTCACAAATTTGCAAAGTTTAAAAACACGAGGATACTTTTTTTGAAGTTTCACAAGTTTTCACAAGTTTCAATAACAAACTTATTTCGGTTCTCTGCCCCTGATTATTATAGACTATGTGCATTTGCGACGGTGCTGCCGCCTGGCACCCAGCGTTAGAATAAATGGAGGATAAGAATACATGTGGATGTGTACGAATTCCGGACAAAAAACAATTTTTCGCGAAAACAATCGTTGTTGGACGTGAAAATTTTTTTATGTGAACAGGTAGAATTCATACGACTCTATCATGAAAAAAAAAGAAGTAAAAAACATGAATTTTGTCTGTTGAAAAATTTTTTTCTCTTTTTCAGGATAGGCGAAAAAAGTATTGTTCGAAGAGTCGTATATTTTTTCGGAAACTTCAAATTCTAATGATTCGAATTTCGGAAATTCGCAACAAATTTGAAATTTTCTTACTTTAAGATTCAAAAATGTGACATTTCTGGACTCGAATCATTTTGAAATTTAACGAAATTTCTGAATTTACATATTTTTTAATTTTTCAATTTAGAAATTTAGAAAATTTTTTCAAATTTCGTTTTTTTTTTAGATTTTCGGATTGACTTACTTCAAATCATCTTACGATCCCGTGATTTCCGAATTCAAAAATTTGGGGATGAAAAAAAATGTCCATATGAAGTTATATAATTCCAATTGATAAATTTATCATCTCAACATCAAAAATTACGGACATTCCGAATTCTGATCATTTGAATAAGGAAATTACCGAATAAGGTAGTATGAATAAGGAAATAAGGAAGTTTCGAAAAAATAGACAAGTTATATGGGTTTTTAAAGTTTTAGAGTATTCTGAAGATTGTAAAGTTTTCAAAATCCAGCATTGACTGGCATTTTGAACTTTTTGAGTTTTGAAATAAGAATAATGATTTCTAAAAAATGTTCGAAGTATTGTAAAATTTTCGAGTTTAGAAGTCTCAGAAGTTTCCACATTTTTCGAGTTGTTAATCATTTTTGAGAAATGTGGAGTTTTCAAATTGTGGAGTTTCAAAGTATTTTCAAATCTTTTGAAACTTATCAAGTTTTTGTATATCGGAAATTCAAAAACTCCTAGAAATTATGAAGTTCAAGAGCTTGAGAAATCGGAGAATTATAAACGTTTCGAATTGTGAACTTCTGCCATTTTTGAAACAAACTCGTCAATCCATATGAATTCACATAAGCGTCAATGCTAGCTAATGCATGGTTTATCCTCCATTTGTTTTCGGGAGCGCCGCTGCGAGGGCTGCGATCAAAAATTCTGAAATTCACATAGTCTATACAAACATTTTCGAAAAAACTAAGTCGAGCTTCTATGATGAATTACTTGTAGAGGATGGCAGGCTTGTTGGCAATTCAGTAACTCGGCCAAGCAGGTGACTATTTTCGTGCCTTCTTTGATTTTGCCGGAACTGACGTGGTTGAACATGGCAAAGTCACAGGAAATGGGAATGGAGTACCAACCATCAGTGACTTGCAGGCTATATCCACTTGGAACGCTCGGAAGGAAAGATTTGTTTTGCTCCATTTCGTCTTCAGTGTTCGAAGCCTAAAATTCATCAATACATCAGTTTCGAAATGTGCTGTTATCTGTTCCTCCGACGAAAAAAACTTTTCAAGAAAGGAACGAAAAAGATAAGATGAAAATATTCGACATGAACTTCTAAAAAAAAAAAAGAAAAAATAATAAAAAACACGAATAAAATAGATAAGTTAATTTTTCGAATCTTCAAGTTTGAAAAAATTGACTATTGATGTTTTACCTGTCTGACGCAGGTAACACACAAAACCATACGTTGGGATGGAAGCGTGTCTTTTTCAAGAATTTTCCGAATAATCGAACGCTCGGCCCTGTCGATTTCTCGATCGTATCGGTACTTGAGTTGTTCCATTACTCGAGAAACAGTTAAAGCCCTTAAAAAATGGAAGAATACAAAATCTTCATAAACCTAATAAATAATAACTATACGGGTGTTAATGAGCCAACTGGAGAGTTCATAAATCATTTTTTCATCACTTCATGATTAAATTTTTCCTCAAAATGTTTTTTATAGTGTTTTCTATCTATATTCGGACTCAAATGAAAAATAAAGCGTCAAAGTTTTCAAAGATGCCAAAAAAATGTTCGATACTCTTCAAATCAAAGACAATCGAGATAAAAATATTTTACAGTAAACGATGAGAATTAAATATGTTTAATTGTAATATGTCAGAAAACATGTATATTTTTACCTAGGCATACAAGCTGATCCGAACTTGGTTCTGTCCATCGCTGCGAGTTTCCAAACAATCCATCGATAATGATTTTCGATCCAACCCGAAGGAACCAATGAAGGATCAACTCCAGGAGTCGCCAGAAACGCCCTGGAAAATTCCGAAATCCCGGCTCTGCTGTTGTGGTCCAAAATTAATCGAGATTTTTCCAATCGCACAAATTGAGTCATTGTCCCTTCAACTTCTTCGCTACTCCTGGTTAAAAATAAATCAAACAGTGTAAATTCTATTACGGTTTTTTTTTTTAGTCAAGTTTTTGGATATGCCAATATTACCCAAAAATTTCACATCTGTCGAAGACGTAAGAAGCAGCATTTGAGGATGTGACGTTTGCAACTTTTTGGTTGATTTGAAGAGCAGAAAACTGAAAAGACAAAACAAATCAGGCATTAGATAATTTTTTTTTTTTGTAAATTTTTAAATCCCTAATATGATAAATTGCAATATTTTGTACATTTCGTTTTCTGAATGTCAAAATGGCAAATTTATTTAAAAAAATTTTTTTTAAATGACTTTTGAGAGTACTGAATGTTTGCATTGCGAATTTTCCACTCTCAAATTAAAGTTTTTCATTTTTTAAATAAACGCGTAGATCCCTACATTAAATTCGAATTCTAAAATTCGAAAGATTCAACTTCAGAAAGGAAAAATTTCGCATCTACTCTTAGACAGCAAAATTAAATGATTTATTATTGAAATTTGCTCACCTCTGAAAAATCTCGAGGGGCCAACTTCGAAGCTCCGACAACCTGCTTCCAAGTAATCCGACGATTCTTGTTCTCGCTTTTATACTTGAGCAAAATTCCCATCTCAGGTTTGGGCTTTTTCTTGGTTTTTTCTTGTACCAACTGATCCTGAAAAAAATTATACTGTCATAAATGACGATAAAAATGAAAAAAAAAAAAAAAAAAAAAACCCTTTTCATTAAATTTACCTTTTTTGTAACTGGTGCAGGTTGAATTGTTTCTCCATTATTTTAAATCTTGGTCCCCAGCCTTTTCCTCTTCACCCGGTTTCTCTTGAACTCGATGCAAAATGTTTCTTTTGTACAATTTCCTCAATTGCTGTTTCGACTTCTTCTTAATTATCGGACTCATTTTCACATTTCCCTCCAAACGCTCATATTTCTCCTCGTTTTCGACAAAAAAATCATTCAATTTCAAAGTTTTATTCCGCCCCGACGAGATTCCCGGGTGTTCCAGTTTTCGCTTCCGCTGTAAAATGTCCTGGCAGAGATTTTCCTCCAAATTTACGTCGCTTTTCTTGCTCCCAAAATCTAGGCCGAATGCAGCTTCTGCTTTTTTCAATTTTTCTTCGGAAAATTGCATTCGGCCGCCACCAGCTGTGGAAAAGTTGATTCCACAATCTTGGACAAATATTGTTGGCACCTCTACATTTTCGCCCATTATTTGTCCGCTCACATTTTCCTTCTTTTCATCTGCCTCTTCTGACGTTTTTTTCAGCTTTTCTATAGGTTCAATTTCAATGGGAGAACGTTTATTTCGTCCCGAAGAGTTTTCTGGATTTTCCAGTTTTCGTTTCCGCCGTAAAATGTCCCGGAAAAGATTGTCCTCAAATTTTTCGTCACTTTCCATGGTCCCAAAATCCAGGCCGAATGTGGCTACTGCTTTTTTCAAATTTTCTTCGGAAAATTGCACTTGGCCGCCACCAGCTGTGCGAAAATTCATCCCAAAATCTTGATTTAATGTTTTTGGCACCTCTACATTTTTTTCCGTTGGTCGTCCGTTCACATTTTCCAACTTTTCTTCTGCCTCTTTTGATGTTTTCTGCAACGTTTCCACATGTTTCATTCTGATGGGAGAAAGTTTATTTCGTCCTGAAGAGTTTTCTGCATTTTCTGATTTTTGTTTCCACTGCAACATGTCCTGGCAAAGAATTTCCTCCAATTTTTCGTCGCTTTCCTCGGTCCCAAAATCCAAGTTGAAAATAGCAGCTGCTTTCTTCAAATTTTCTTCGGAAAATTTCACTTGGCCGCCCCCAGCTGTGCGAAAGTGTAGTCCAAAGTCTTGATTCAATGTTTTTGACACTTGTACATTTTTTTTCGTTGTTCCTCCGTTCGAATTCTCCACTTTTTCTTCTGTCTCTTCTGATTGTTCTGACTGCTTTTCCACGGGTTTGATTTTGATGGATGGAGGTTCCAATAAATTTGATGATTCTGAATTTTCCTGACTGGATTTTTCTTCGAGATTCGATGGTGTCTCATTTTTTGCGGTGTTTTCGGAAGTTTTCATTTTCGAGGTTTCAGAAACGTGTGAATCGCTGGCGACAGGAGTTTCGAAAGATTTCAGAACGTTGTTGACAAATTCGATATTCTGCGTCTTTTCAGTATTTTTTTCGTATAATGCTAGCAATGATTCCCAGGTTTTTGACAGTTGCACACTCGACTCGATTTCTTCTTTTCCGAAGCCGAGGTCTTGGTTTTTTGGCATTTTTGAAAAAGATGTGTTGTCGAAAGCTTGCTCGATTTCAGAGTCATTGGATGGCCAAGAGCGATTGCATTTGAGGTTTGCAGTTTTCAGGGGGGAAATTCCAGTGGTCCACGACACGTTTTTTTTTCTTCTTCTTCTACCTCGTGTATTCGCGGCTTTTTCTTTAGTTTCCAATGCAAATTTTGATTCTTCTTCTACTTTTGTACTTTCCATCTCGAGCACTATTTTGTTGGCTTTTTCGATGTTCCTTCCACTCGTACTCGCGAGTTCAACACTTTTTACATCTTTTACGTTCCTGCGACACTTCTTTTCATCAAACATAAACTCTGATCCAAGATTTTCAGCATTTTTCTTATTTTCATTAAGAATATTTTCGTACACTTTCTGAGCTTTTTCGAGACTTTTCGGGTCAATGCTCAAGCATTTTCCTTTTGCAGTTGTAAATCCAAAATTTGTACTTGATGAATTTTCAGGAACAAGATCTTCACTTTTGTACATTTTCTGAGTTTTTTCGAGTTTTTTTGGGTCGACGTTTATGCTTGTTTTTTCTCTGGTCGTGAACCCAAATTCCACATTTTTTAATGTTTCATCAATTTCTTTTCGACAAATATTTTCGTACATTTTCTGGGCTTCTTCAAGACTTCTCGGGTCAATGCTCAAGCTTTTTCCTTTTGCAGTTGTAAATCCAAAATTTGTACTTAATGAATTTCCAGGAACAAGATCTTCACATTTGTATATTTTCTGAGTTTTTTCGAGTTTTTTTGGGTCGATATTTATGCTTGTTTTTTCTCTGGCCGTGAACCCAAATTCCAAATTTTTCAGTGTTTTATCAGTCTCTTTTCGACAAACATTTTCGTACATTTTCTGAGCTTCTTCGAGGCTTTTTGGGTCAATGTTCACGCTTTTTCCTTTTCCAGTTGTAAATCCAAAATGGGTACTTGATGAATTTCCATGGATAATTTCCCTACTTTTGTACATTATTTGAGTTTTTTCGAGTTTTTTCGGGTCGATATGTATGCTTGTTTTTTTTGCAGTCGTGAATCCAAATTCCACATTTTTCAGCGTTTCATCAGTCTCTTTTCGACACATATTTTCGTACGTTTTCTGGGCTTTTTCAACATTTTTCTCGTCAACTTCTATCGATTTACCACCTGCTGTTGTGAATCCGAAATTTCCAGCACAAACGTTGCCATTCACAACATGAGTTTCTTTTTCCTTTCCATCTGTTTTCTCAATTTTTTCTAAATTATCCTGTTTTTCATTTACCCTCGGTAGATCACAAATACTTGAGTATGTTTTTCCATTCTTTTCTACGTCTCTCTGATCTATGAAAATACTTGGTCCACTCGCGGTCCAGAATCCAGATTCTTGTTCGCCATTCTCAAAGCAGTTGTGGATGTCTGAATTCGATTTTCTCATTACTGGAGTTGCTGAACTTTTCTTGTTTTCATGAATTGTCTTCTCTTTGCCTATATTTTTCCAATCTGGGGAGACTCTTTTGAATCCGAAGTTTTCGTCTTTTGAAATCTTTTTGTAGATTTTTTGAGCATTCTCCAAACTTTTTTGATCAATCGTGATATTTTTCCCACTAGCGGTTGCAAATCCAAAAACTTCAGAACTTGTGTAGGGATCTTGATTTTTCGAAGTCGACGCTTTTCCAAAAAACGCGTTTTCGGGTATTTTCTGTGCTTTTTTATCTTCAGCGGAAACTTTCCCTGCATTTTTTCCGTAAAAAAAAAGACTTGTACTTTCGCTTTCTGCATGTTTACAACCTTCTTCAAAAATGTCGTCCAAGAAAGTCTGCACAACTTTATCGTTTGGATTTTCATCTTGAACCATTTTCTGCTTATTTCCCATGCCTTCTCGACAATCGGCAGTTTTTGCATCGTTGGAAATATTTCCACGTTTTTCTTCAAAATCCACGTTTTTTCCATTCCCTGTTGAAAAATCTAGAACATCATTTTTGTCTTGAGAATTCAGAGATTTCCAAGTTTTATTTCCAGTCGATGTTTTCTCCAGGAATTTCATTGTCTCCGCTGAGACCCAATCTTCTTCGACATCTTTTACAAGGTCGGCAAAATACTGCGTGTTGACATTCAATTTTTTTTCATTATCTTTTTCTCCGGAAAGTTGAAAAACTGTTTTTAAACCTGATGGTATTTCCTGAAGACTTTCATTACATTTTTGGGTATTGTCTGCCATTTCCAGCTGCACCAATTCTTGAGTCAAAGATTCAGCTTGGATTTCTAGTTCATTTTCTGGGTGTTCTGGTAAGAATAAACTGCTAAGATTCTCTCTAATTTCTTGAAAAAATTCTTCTTCGTTTTCCGGAATGTTTTCGACCATTATTTCGGCTTGTTTTGGACATTTTTCGTTGCCGAGGTACATTTCGTCAAGGATGCTGAAAGAAGCATTAGCAAAAAAATCCTGTGTCGAAGTTGTGGCTTTCGCTTGTGATTCGCCTTGGCTCAAAATGACAGTTTCTGGGTTGCTCAATACATCTTGCGTTTCTTCGTCCAGGGTTTCCTTTGTTGAGTTGAAATCAGTGCCAGACAGTTGGGAATCAGGGCTTGCTTTTTCAAGGATAAATGTTTCTTCGCTTTCAAGGTCAGGTCCAGTGTTTCCAGGACCCATTTTCTCGTCACCTTCACCAGAACTTGCAAATTTTTCATCTTCCATGGCCACGCAGTCCAAGTCAGCATTTTCGGGATTTTTGGAATTTTTATTTCCTGGGTTTATTTTTCCATAATTTTCTGTTTTTGTATCTTCAGCATTTTCAGATTCAACGTCTTGTATCAACATTTTCTCAGAAATTTCAGGCTTTTCTTTATCATCTTTTTTTCCAGCACTTTCAGATTTTTTATCTTCAGAGTCTATTTTTTCATCAACACTAGACTTGATATCTTCAGGATTGATTTTTTCAGTAAATGCTGTTCTATGATCTTTAGAAGATAATTCTCCTGGAAGTGTATTAACGACGTCTTTCGAAATACTTCCTCCAGCATCTTTGTTTTCAGGAGTTATTTCTTCGGTAACTGTTTTTGGTGTGAACAACGATTCAAAAATTTGACGTTTCGGGTACTTGCGTTTTTTGACTTTGAAGACTGGTGGAGATAATAAGTGCACTTCTTCACTGGTTGATTTTGTACTTGGAGTAAGGTTCGAATCCTCGATCTGAAATAAAAATTTTTTCATGCTGAAAACCAGGGACTGACAAAAAAAGTTTTCAAAATTTGATCGAGCGAACTGTGTCCTCAATTCTTAAAATTTCGGAGGTGAATTTTAATTCAGAGTAATGTGTGATAGGACACAATTTTCTTCCAAAACATCTTATATTTTGTATAGAATTCAGTTATATATTTTAAAAATGTTCAAAGATAGAGTTTCACCTTTTCAGATTGTGGTGCATCATCTTCTTTCTCTGTTTTTGGCCTTTCAATGCCACCTTTGGTTTTCGGCGTCTCAAGATCACTGGACCAGGATTCGTTGTTTTGCGATATTAAGGGTATCAAAGTCTGGGGAATTTGTGGAACAGAAGATCTTTCTGGTGTTCTGCAAAACCAATTCGAAATCCCGTTATCATTGATGTATCACATTTCCCATTATTCAATTAAGACGAAAAAATTACAGGTCTTTGTCCAGGTAAAAATAGATTTTATGTGACTCCGGTGCATTTACGCGTTTTTATGCGACAGCGTAGAGTATCGTAAAGTTGTACTTTATAATACAGAGTAATATAATGTGAAAACTGATCTGCGCATGGGCTTATTGTGATACAGAGGAGCATAAAGTGAAAACTGATCTGCGCATGCGCGTATTACGATACAGTAACTTTTGAAACTGCGAACGCTC
>JAPYZK010006171.1:0-17209 GCA_030522785.1 Platygaster equestris
ATTGATGTCGATGACTTTGTCGAGGTTGCGAGTAACGATTTTTGTGACGTTCTTCAGTTTCTCAAAATTGTATGTTTTTCCATCGGGGTTGACGAACATGTTGACAGCAATGGAAGCCAAATTGCAAACGGCAACTTCGTCCGAACTTGAGTACTCGACGATTTCTGTGCACAGATTGCTGCATTTGATGGTGCCGAGATTTTGCTGGTTCGACTTCCTGTTACAGCTGTCTTTGTAGAGCATGTACGGAGTTCCGGTTTCAACTTGGGATTTCAAAATTGCAGTCCACAGTTCGCGGGCCTTGATTTGTTTTCTGTATTTGCCTTCGTTTTCATAGCTGAAAACATAATTATATTTTTTAGTGCTTATAATAGTGATGTCTCTTGAATTTTATTGAACTATGCAAATTCAAAGGTAGAAAATGCGAACAGATCTCCACATATTTTGAATTCAATATTAATATTACAACTGAATTGTTTGAAAACTCAGAAGTCAAAGAAATTCGAAATTAATATTATTCATCTTATCGAAACTGATAGCCTCAAATATCAAAAACTTAATCTCTCAAATTGGAGTCGCTAATTAAAAAAAAAAAAAAAAAAAAACCTCCGTTTTCCAGAATTAGTAAATAATAAAAAATGAAACCAATTCGTATGTCATAAATTTACCTGAATCGTTGAGAATGATTGTAAAAAAAAAAATAAAAAAAAAAAGAATTAAAACAAAAAAATTTTTATCAATGTTTGGAACTGCTTGAAATTAATAATACTACATAATACTACACAAAATTAACAATAAATGAACCGCTATGCAATAAAAATTCTGTAAAAACCCTACGAACCTGAATTTTCTATAAACTGCTCAATTCTCTACCACAATTTTTTTAAACGAAAGAATTAAATTACGGAATACAAAAATGGAAAACTCATCAATAGAAATTACATACCGAGTATAAAGAGCCTCAAACTCTTCGCCCCAAACATCCGGCAATCCAGGGCATTCATATGGACACATGAGACTGAACGTTTCATCATTTTCAACTCGTTTCATGAACAAGTCTGGGATCCAAAGAGCATAGAACAAATCTCGCGCTCTGTATTCCTCTTTTCCTGTAAAAAATTGAAAAACGTACTTTACTCAAAATTATCTTTTTTTTTTTATTTTTTTTTTTACAATCATTCTCAACGATTCAGGTAAATTTATGATGCACCTTCGAAAATACGAAGAAATATATGTAAAAAAATGTAATAAAATAATAAAATGTAAACTATCGAAATTCAAGCTCTTCCTAAACACAATTTTCAGGCAAAAATACTAATAAACGCCTCAGAGTTTTTGGACCTCATATTCTTGCATTTTCAAGTAACTGGTGATAATTACCATGATTTTTTCGAAGGTCTATGAACTCGAAAATATCAGCGTGCCAGGGTTCCAAATACATCGCCCAAGCTCCAGGACGTTTTCCGCCTTGATCCACATAACGAGCCATGTTGTTGTAACCTCGAAGCATCGGGACCAAACCACTTGAAGTGCCACATCCACCGCCAATTTCAGAACCTTTTGCACGAATGCAATGGACATTGAGGCCAATGCCTCCAGCGGACTTGCCGATCAACATGCATCGTTTCAGAGTTTCAGCAATTCCTTCCATGCTGTCGTCCATCATGGTCAACAGGAAGCAACTGTGGCAAAAATAAATTTCTTAATGAACCAGAATGGACAGTCACACTTAAAATGATTGGACTTGAATGCATGTCAATTTGTATAAAAATCTCTGCTATATTTCATTTTCAAAGCTCGATCTGAGTAACTTGAACGACAATTTTTGTTCATGAATCTGCGCACCTCGACATCTGCTGTCTCTTGGTACAAGCGGAAAACAGTGTTGGCGAACCGTGTGTGTAGTAACGCTCCGACAATAAGTTGTAAGTTTCTATGACTCTCTCAATGTTTTCCTTGTGAATGGCGACGGCGACTCTCATCAGCATGTGTTGAGGGCGCTCCACAACTTTGCCGTTCAACTTCATGAGGTAACTTCTCTCGAGAGTTTTAAAGCCGAAGTAGTTGTAGGCGAAATCTCTTTTATATACGATCGCTGAGTCGAGAACTTCAGCGTGCTTTTGGATTATGTTATGGTATTCTTCGCTAATCAAGCTCTTCTTGTTGTTGTAGAGGTCGGCCATTATGGCTGTCGAAATGATAGAAAATGTATAAATAATATGAATATAAATTCAACGATGCTCAAAGACTGATTAATGAATACTTATTTATTTCTTTTTCATTTATTTTAATAATGATTAAACTATATATAATAAATTGATTATAAATTAATATGTTATAATTGATAAAACATATTTATGAATTGTAATAAATTGATTATTAATATTATAAATAATCAATTAAAGATTGAATAAAATATGTAAATTGATTATAATAATTATTAATATAGTTTCATTTTTTCAGACGTTCATTTTTTAGTTGGTGGAGGATTTCTCATAAAAATTATATGAATTTTCCAGTACACTTAAATGAGGTTGAAATTTATAATAAAACTTGTAGAAACTCAATGAATTTTCACAAACTATGATATACGTAATATTTTGGAGTTTCGGCATAAATCAAAAACACTAAAAATTGTGCATTATCGAAAATATTCAATGTTTATTATATTTATTATATTTCATCTACAGTTATAAATTTTGAAAAATATCAGGTTTTGCAAATTTAAAAAAATTGTCGTTTACATCGATTTTTTTTTGTTTTAATTGAGGACTTCATGCTTTTTCTCAAACTCACAAAATTAGGATTTCAAAAGTTGAAAACTTATTACATGAAGTTGACATATTTTATGATAATGGGATTTACAAAAAATTACGTAGAAAGTATAAATTATCCAGTCGTCTTGATGATTTCTACAAAAATAATAGAATAAGAAAAAGTCTACAATTCTGTCAGTTATATAATATCAAATCATTCATATAATAATTGTTTATAATCGCAACAACTTCGATTTTTGTCCTATTATTTTCCTCTTACCACTGAAAGCTTTTTTTGTTTCTTTGTGCAAGTTGGAAATCGCGATTCTGGCAGCTAAAATGGCATAATCGGCATGTTTTGTCGTCATCGTCGCAGCGGTTTCAGCAGCCAAATTATCAAGTTCCACAGTGGTGACTCCAGGGTAAAGACCACTGATGACCCTGACGGTGATGGAAAGCTGAAAAAATTATTTTATGAAAATGCAGTCGGAATGTTAAACGTTTCCATAAATTACAGATATAAATATAAAGTTTTCCAAATTTTATTCAATATCCATGCATACTTCATTTCTGAACCTCGAGTGTTGAATTAATCAAACCTAAATTGACTAATTTCTTTGAGCTTTTATTCAGCTTCAAAAATTAAACGAAAATTACTGTTTTGAATTCCAGAAAATGAATTATCCATTGCATTTTTCAATACGGAGACTAAAAAAATGCAAAATTATATTTTCAAAACTGGTATACATTTAAATAATGAGGGATGAAAATTGAAACCAAAAATATGAAGCTAAAATTTGGAAATTGCAAGATTTTTGGATTTGAAAATCAAGAAGTTGGAAAAATTTAAAAATTACCAATTCCAAGTTTAAAACGTAAAATTCAAAACCTCAACTATTCAAAACTTCATAATCTAAAAATAATTACTATTGTTATCAATTGAAAACCAAATTTAGAAAATTAAACATCCGAAGACCTTGAAAATGAATAATTTGGACTACAAGATTTTACAAATCAAGTTTTTTAAAGTCCAAATAAATCAGACTTCTTTGAATTTCAACAATGGAACAAATAAAAATTAATCATTCAGACTTAATAATTGCAAAACTGGCACTGGCAACTAAAATGATGAATTTTTCAAAATTCTACAATTAAAAAAATATCAGTATTGAAAAATTTTGAAGATCACACAAATGGGAAATTTTTACTTTCAAAATCAAGAAATCAACAATTCAAAACTTTGTCAACATTAAAGACATTTTTTCACTCTTTGAAAAGTTTCCAAAATAACTGTAAAGTAAAATTTCAAAAACATGTGTCCCAAAATTAGTAAAAAAATAAATAAATAAAACACCCACAGGGTCAATATGGTCCATGTCAAGGCCATAGCAAAGATGTTGGATACGCGACGTAATTTTGTCCAAATGGACTTCTTCCTTTCTCCCACCTGTAATTTGTACATTAATCAACACAAAAACTCGTAAATCATTACGCACTGCTTCAAAAACAACAAAAAATACACAGTGTCAACAAAATAAATGTCCGGCGCGGTTTATTCAACGTATGCATAAGAATGAACCGATAGAACGTTTTTTAAAATTAAAAACCATGTCAGGCGTCATAAGATCACGATAATATACATTCATAAAAATTACACAAAAGTGTACATGCACGCAAAAAGGTAATAATCGAGTTTTTTGAAATCCATAAAAATTAGAGAAATAAGGAATTCAAGACTTTCAAACACGTATATTTAAACATGCAGATTTCGCATTGTTGCGCAACAGACGTTATGCTTTAATGAGCTTTTATACATACTCCTTTTCAGGACGTAGGATTTTTCCTTAGCAACAACCATTGTTGAACCTTATAATCACTTAGAATCAGATACTTTATTAATTGAAAAAGTTTTTAATTGTTAAATTATCGAGAGCCCAATCTTCACTCCCGGCGCCAATAATGACAATAATGACAAATTTGGCGCGTATTCTTGCAGCTGAAGAAATCAGCAGGATTGCCAGGATTTCACACCTTTTTTGTTGTGACGGTTGTGACGTCTGATACTTTGTAAACATCAATCCATGGACCATTCAAAATTAATTTTTAACAATATTTATCAAGTTAAATTCAAGCTAAAGCGTAACTGAAATTCATTTTCAGCGATGGAATTGATTTCGACAGTTGATAAAAGTCAATTTGGGGCTCCTACAGTAATTTTCAATTATTTGAAGATTGAATTGATTTATTTTTAAATCATAAAATGGCCATAGGGTCCCTAAAGTATATATATATATATATATATATATATATATATATATATGTGAATTTGAGTCAAATGATTTAAATCAGCAACTCAACATTCAACCAATTCCACCTCAACTCAACATGACAAGATGACAACTTTATTTTAGGTTAGAGAACGTGTTTGGATGTTTACGTGATTCAACTTGAAATTTTCGAAGTATGTGCAAATAAGTTACCTTCAATTGAAGTACTTGTTAATATTTATTCATCAGGAAATAATACTTCGATTGTGATCGAGTTGACAGTTACAATATTCATCGTTCATATTTTTCAGAATGGAAATCGAAGGTTTTTCCATCCAAAATGAAAAGGGCGAAAATGTCTTCCAAAGCACGAAGAAAAAAGCGAAAAAAGGAGGATTTAATGATTTTGGCCTGAACCCTAAAGTTATGAAAGGAATTATCAAACGTGGATACAAACAGCCCACCCCAATTCAAAAAAAGGTAGGAAGGGTTCCTTGTTTTTATTTTCCATTTGCAGGGTTTTCGAACTTTGAAATCTTACAATGTTCTGTCTAACGATTTTTCACTTGTTATTATGATTTTACGTTTTTATTTCTGGTTGAATTACAAAAAATGAAAAAAATCGATCCTACTTATCATTTTTTTCATGTCTTCATCTTTTTTATCATATTTTTCATCTAAACATAATATAATTATCAATTTATTCTTGGTTATTTTTTTCAAAGACGATACCTTTGATATTGGAACGAAAAAATGTCGTCGCTATGGCTCGAACAGGGAGCGGAAAAACTGCGTGCTTTGTCATTCCACTTTTGGAAAAATTAAAATCCCGAGAAACAAAAGGTGCCCGAGCTTTAATTCTATCGCCAACAAGGGAATTGGCTCTGCAAACCGGGAAATTTGTCAAGGAATTGGGAAAATTCACGGATTTGAAATGTATCATTATTTTGGGAGGTGACAGCATGGATGATCAATTTTCTGCTCTTCATGGAAATCCGGATGTCATAATTGCAACTCCGGGAAGATTTTTACATCTTTGCGTCGAAATGTCTCTCACTTTGCAAAATATTTGTTACACAGTGTTCGACGAGGCCGATCGGTACTTTTGAGAAAATTGAATTTTTTCATCAAGTAGTTTTGATAACTTGATGGACATTTAAAGCTGGAAATCTTCAGAAAATTTATCTAGACCTGAAAAAAATTGAAAATTATATTGCAAATTTGGGAGAACAAGAAAATTTAGATGATTATTTTAGTTGGATGTCAAAAAATGTATCATGGTTTTTTGTGATTTTCAAGTTGTCAAACTTTGAATTTTGTGCATTTGATTTTTAGAATTTTCAAATGAAATTTTGATGTTTGGAAACTTGACAAAAATTTTTTCGTAATTATTAACTTTTAGTGGCAATGTCCAGAATTGTTATAATAAATTTATAACATTTAATAATTCGAATAGAACTTAATTTTATGTTATGTTAACTTTTTTATAATTATTTTTAAAGTAATTTCAAATACAAAAATTTATGTTTTCACAGGCGCTATTGAATTTGTAGTTGAAAATATGAATTCTGAAGTTTTGAATTCTCATGGTAAAAATTGTATTTTACATGGAATAATTTTTTCCAGTTTGTTTGAAATGGGTTTCGGCGAACAAATACAAGAAATCACCAATCGATTGCCAGATAATCGGCAAACTTTACTATTTTCTGCAACTTTGCCCAAAGTCTTGGTGGAATTTGCAAAAGCAGGTTTGGGAGATCCTGTTCTCGTGCGATTGGACGTGGAAAGCAAATTGCCGGATCAATTAAAATTGGCTTTTTTGGAATGTAGACCAGAAGAAAAAATTCCGGTTTTACTTTGCTTGCTGAAACACGTGCTGAAGCCAGATTCGCAGGCTCTGGTTTTTGCTGCAACCATGAGGCACGTCGAATATATTCATGCAGTGAGTTTGAAAATTTTTAAATCATTGATAGACCAACATAAAATTTTGAAATTTCGAAAAATTTGATCACTTCAACAATTTTGATAATTTATAGAAGTTCGATAATTGCAGATGTTTGAGAAACATTGTGAACATCTCAAAAATGTGAAAATTTTCAAAAAATTCGAATATTTTAAAAAACGTTTGGAAATTCAACGAATTTCGGAAGCTCCCAAAATGTCGAGGGATTTCGAATTTTAAAAAATTCCTGCATTTTTACAAATTTAGAAAATTTTGAATACTTCAAAAATTTTCGAAAATTAAATAAACTTGGAAAATTATAAAAATTTAAGTATTCGGAAGATTTTGGAAATTTAAAAACTTTTAGAAATTTAAAAATTATTAAACTTTTGTCACAGTTTCAAAAATTTTGAAAATTTTAGGAAATTCAAAATCTCTAACAATTTATAAAAACTCGAAAATATTCAAAATTCCGAAAAAATTTGATTTTTCATTCAATTCCGCTGTCGTTATCTAGTATCTTTGAAAGTTTTTAGATCATTGATAGATCAACATAAAATTTTGAATTTTCGAAAAATTTTTTCACTTCGACAATTTTGATAATTTATGGAGGTCCGATAATTGCAGATGTTTGAGGAAAATTATGAACGTATTAAACATGTGAAAAATGTAAAAATTTTCGAAAAATTCGAACATTTAAAAAAATGTTTGGAAATTCAACGAATTTCTGAAGTTCCCAAAATGTCGAGGGATTTCGAATTTCAAAAACTTCCTGCATTTTTACAAATTTAGAAAATTTTGAATACTCCAACAATTTTTGAACATTCAATAAACTTGGAAAAGTATAAAAATTTAAGCATTCGGAAGACTTTGAAAATTTTAAAACTTTAAGAAATTTGAAAATTATAAAAATTTGGTCACAATTTCGAAAATTGTGGAAATTTCAGAAAATTCGAAATCTCTAACAATTGATAAAAATTTGGAAATATTCAGAATCCCGGAAAATTTGATTTTTCATTCAATTCCGCTGTCGCTATCTAGTATCGTCCTGTGTAAAAAAACTTTCATTTTTCCAGCTTTTGAACAAAGCGAACATCAGTAGCACTTTCATTTACTCGAATTTAGACCCTGCAGCACGTAAAATTAACGCCGCAAAATTTCAATCCAAAAAAACGCAAGTGCTCGTCGTCACCGACGTAGCTGCTCGAGGAATCGACATTCCCCATTTGGACTACGTCATCAATTTCAATTTTCCTGCCAAAGGAAAACTCTTTGTTCACAGAGTTGGTATGTTTTTATTTATCCATTTGTTCATTCAGTTAACCTTACCTTATATTCAACATAGATTAAAAAAAAAAATTTTTTTTCAGGTCGCTGCGCCAGAGCAGGTCGAAGTGGAACGGCGTACAATATTATTTCTGCGGACGAACACGCTCATTTATTGGACCTGTACCTTTTCCTCGGCAGACCCTTGGTCTTGATTCCTCTTTCAAGTAACGAAAATGTTCCTGAAGAAGGTGTTGGTAAAATGCCACCATCGATGGTCGAAGAGGAAGTGGCCGAGTTGCAAAATTGGCATTCAAACTGCAGTGACTTGGTAAAAAAATTGGTATTAAGACAAAAATAGCGGTGGGAGGGGGGGGGGGGGGGGGGGGGGGTGGGGGGGGGGGGGGGGGGGGGGGGGGCGATGGACAGGGCAACTAAAAATATCTTATTAAAAAGTAACGAAATTAAAATTTTGGGGACCTGAATCTGTAAAATTGACGGTTCTGTTTCGAAAAATATTTGAAAGCCCGTAAAATGAAGAGAGTATAATTCAAATGTCTACTTATGTTTTAGTACAGAATTTTTAAACAGATACTAATATTTTATTGCGTAATTTGAATGTGTACAAATATTTTGATGCACTATTTAAATATGTGATGCATTTTTTCAGGATACCATGAGAGATGATTGTGCAAGAGCTTACGAAAAATACATAAAAACAAGACCAGCAGCTTCCAGCGAAAGCGTGAAAAGATCGAAAAAAATGAATTTCATCGATGTTGGAATTTTGCCAGAATTTCGAGTTGACAACGAAGAAACCAGTGATATGGTTTCGAAAATCAAAGATTACAGGCCTCCTGGAGTAATTTTTCATTATTATATGTTTTTTACTGAAAACAATGTAGATCATTGATTAATATCGTTGAAAAAAATGAACCACTGAAAAATTTGATACTTCTAACGTTTGTTTGAGTCGTGAATTTAAACTGAAATTGAAATGTTGACAAAATGACTGCAGTTATAATTGACTGAATAATTTATTTGAATAATATTGAAATTTTAGAGGTGTAAGACAAAAAATGTTCAACATCAGTGAATTTATTGATTGATCAGTGTGAAAGAATGACTCATTATAATGTTCATTTTTCGATATTTTACAGACGGTTTTTGAAATCGTTGCAAAAACCAAGTCCGTTGATTATCAAGTGATGAAATCAAAACGAGCGTTCCACAAAGCGAGTATTGGAAAGTTTCACAAACTGAAAGAAGAAAAAGAAATTGAGGCTCAGAAATGTAAGTTGAAATATTTTAAGTTCAGGTCTTGTACCTAATTTTTTTATATGTAAGTTTCAAGTTTTTTACATTTTTTCGCGGCTTTAAAAAAACTAGAAAATTTGTTAGAGATTGTTAAAAGTAGTTTATATTTCTGGAAAACTTACAGACTTTTACGACAGTTGAGAATTTCTGAACATTTAACATAATTTCTGGAATTTTTTATCTTAGTGCACTTTATGATGATCTGCATTTTTTTATTTACAATTTTTGAAATTAATTTTGAGTAATACGAAAAATTGGTCATTAGTTTTTGAAAATTTTGTAATATTTGTGGAAACTGCTGAGTTTCCGTGAATTTCTAAACATTATTTGTTAATTTTTTTATTTACGAAAATTGGTGGAAAATTTTTTAGATTATAAATTTTGGAATATTTCGTGTTCTAGCGATACTTCCTGTGGTTTCGACTCTTCCTTCAAGTAGCGCCGACGATGTTAAAGATGCTTTTAGTCAAGTGATCGTGCCCAAAAAAAGGAAAGTCGACGACCTGTACAGAGACAAAAGCAAGAAAAGGAAGATCTGTGCACGCGATGATGAATTTTACATTCCTTATTCGGCGGCTGATAAACACACGGAAGAAGGGTGAGATTTTATTGCATAATTTTTTTTTATTTATTGATTGATTGATTTACAATTTTAATCCCAAAAATTGAAAACTATTTCAAAAAAAGCAGACTGTAATAAAAGTTGTAATTTGGTGCAAAGAAAAACTATAAAACTGTAGCTTTTTCTGAGAGATCCGCAACGTTGTTTGAATTTCAAAAAAAATTGCGAATATTTTAGTTAGAAAAAAGAAACAAACAAAAGAGCCCCAAAATGTAAAAAAAAGAGTAATTTTCTTATAATTCTTGAAAAAGTGACAGTTTTTTCCACTGTTTTATATGACTTGATTTTTTTGTGTCACTTTCATAAAAAAAAAAGTTTTTTTCACTTGAGTGAGAAATTTGAGAGTAGTTTGAAAATGTATACAAAAAATATTTTAAAAAATAAAATATTAAAAAACGCATATTTTAATTGCGTACAAATTGAAGCTATTTTTGATTTCCGAATAAATCTGACTATATCGACATTTTTCTTAGAAAATGCATAATTTCGCTATACATTCTATTATTAAATATATTATTATTATATATTATATATTACTATCAAGCATATTTTGACTACGCATTTTTAGAAAATTTGGGGTTTGCCAGGAGTTGAAAATAATATTGCTTGATTAAAGATTAAAACGTACCGTATCCTTAGTGATTCTAGTTTTTATACAAGCCTTATAAAAAATTTTTATAAGGTCGGCCTTATAAGTTGAAAAAAAATTATAAAAATGACAAAATCATTAATCATAAAAAAAAATCATTGGTTATCAAAAAAAAATTTTAGTAAAAAAAATGAGGATATTAATTTTTGTTGTGCTTATTTCAGAAATGTAACATTATTTTTTATTTTTTATTCTATTTATTTTATACTGTTTTCTATTGTTTCAAATTATTTGCATTTTGACCCAGATGTAGAATTTCTGGAAATATGCACAGAAATCTAATATTTGTACTGATTTATGTGTTTCAGATTGTCTGTGAACAATTTTACGAAAGACGCTGATAAACATCAAGTCGAGCTTTTGGCTGATACCGACGATGGGAGGCGACATCAGCAACAGACGAAATTCTGGGATCGCAAGAAAAAGAAGATGGTCCAAGCAACCGATGTACGAATTTGGAGAAACATTCAGAAATTCAAAAGTTTTTTTTTTCACTGCAGATAAGAGTTTTATCAAATTAAACAACAAATTTGTTGAGTCCATAGAATGTTTTGTTGATTCGAAAAAATTTTTGTTGAATGAACTCGAAGGTGACGAAATATTTTGTTAAATAGTAATTAGAATATTTTCTAGGTTTAATGCAGTCACAGTTTTTGTTAAATTAAGGAACGTTTTTTATACGTAGTAATTAGATACTAAATTGAAACAAAAAATTAAATTATTCCGCCTTGAAGTACTAGAGATTTAGAGTTCACTTAATATCAAAAATCGTGAGTTTTTTACGAAGTTTTTTTTGTTAATTTGTTGTTTTTTTAGGATCCTAAAAACAAAAAAATCCGCACAGAATCCGGAGTTTGGATTCCAGCGTCTTACAAATCGGATCGGTACAAGCGATGGAAAGAAAAAACCAAGACCGATTCAATTAATGACGATAACGATGAAAATGAAAATAAATCCGAGCAACAAACACGATTGGAAAAATGTGAGACATTTTAATTATAACAAATTTGCAGTCATGATATTTTTGAGTTATTTTAAATTCAAGGAAAATCTTGAAGTTCGGAATTTGAACTTCGATTGGATAAAACGCAAGAATTCATCTTTTTTTTTTCGTTTCAAATTCTTTTTTTTTTTTCAATTCCAATTTTCAAAATCTGAAAATTTAAGAATCAGAAAAACTCAGAATTCTCGAAATTTGAAATCTTTGATTTCAAAAAATTAAAAAATTCTATTTCTACAATTTTTACTCATTTCTCAAATTTTGGATTTTAGATAAAAAATTTAGATTCAAAATGACGATATGCCAAAAAATTTAATCTCGAGTATCGAAATTTGTTAATTAAATATATGCAGAACTTTCAATGTATTACATCGCTACTGTATAATTTCACAATCTTCTTAAACCGGAGAAAAAAAAATGAATTTCTGTTTTTATTCACGTAAAAATTGAGAAAATTGTGAGTCAAGAAATTAGAAACTCCTGTTCTATGCTAGATCGTAGAATCAGAACAACGAATGATTAATTTAATCACGCGTCGTTACATCTGTAAAGTGCACAATTATTTTTATCTCGGCTCGAGTTCTTCAGAAATTAAGTAGAGCCAAGTGCGATGTAGACGACAGGAAACGGGTCATTGATCCATCAGTGTACACAATGGTCGTGATTTGTTGCCGCCTCTGAAGTCATTTTGTTCATTTTTTCATGACCCATTATCACTTTACATATTCTTTTTACGATGTTGAAAATGTGGGGTAATTCACTGTTTTTGGGGGGATATTTCGATTCGTGTATGTTATTTTTTAATTCGTGTAAAGAATTAAAAAAACGAAACAGGCTAACACACAAATTTTCCGCAATAATGTCCTTTTTTGTTGTAAGGAAAATTTTTGAAAAACGCATGTTATCTACTTTTTCGAAAATTTTTTGATATTTTTTCATGAAATACTTAGTGGTTGTTGATGAATATTTTTGTACGTTCAATTTTAGTGAGGACTACGGGACACTCTCGCTGGGCTCGGCACAATAAAAAAATCAAAGAGAAAGAAATGTCCAAAATGAGGAAAGAGTTGAAGCGACCGGATGAAATTCTGAAACAGAGGAAAATCGCGGAAAAGAAAAAAGCGAGAAGTGGAAGAAAAGGAAAGGGCAAAAAAGGCAAGAAAGGGAAGAGGCGTTGAATGTAAAACCAGAATGTTCGGTAATAAATATTTCATACTGTTATTACCAGATCTTGGATATTTTTTTTTTGTTTTTGTTTTTTACATTTTTGAGTTGAACAAAACCTTTCAAACTTTGAAATTCTTTGATATTCTCAAAAACTTCGGAACATGATGAAAAAAATGTCCACGATGTCTGAAGCTTCAAACATTTTGTAATTTCATAATTTTGAAATGTTTCGAAACTTGAACACCGCGATTTATTGCGTGCGCGTAAAATTCAGTCGGGAAAGTCGAGATTTCTCTCTTCGAATGATCGCGAGACAAACGCGATTTTGCGAAAAAGAGAAAACGAAAACGATCTCAATTAAAACTATCGCTTCACGCGTTATTACTTGTAGAAAAGGAAGACGCTTTTTGCGGCGAGGAAGTTTCGCGATTCGCGTCGATTTCCGTAAATCACGCAGCAAGAGCCATTTCAATGAGTAAATCGCGCCTTTAGTCGTTCGAGCGAATCGAAAAATGTAACGCGATTAAAAGAGAGACGGCGAAAGTAATTGGAGTGTAAAAGACCCAATGAATATAACTTTATCGATTAATTCAGCGAATATTCGCGTCGTTGAGCATGCTATCGCGCTTTTTTTTCTAACGACGAGATTATTAGAAAAATCGGAGAAATAATGCCCTAGTGATTGTAGTTTTTATAAGAGCAGGCAAAATTTTTATAAAATCTGTGAATTACTTATAAAAATTCGTTTTTTTTTATGAGGTCGATTTTATAAAAATTATATAACATTTTTGATTTTTATAAAGTGGTTTTAGAAAAACTTTATAAAAAATTTTTTTAATAAAATCTGTAAAAATTTTTATACTATCAATCTGTTTTTTATCAAAACAGTTGAAAGTCTCTAAATTTTCTTATAAAACCTTTTTTTATAAGAAAATTTTTATAAAGAGTTCCATATTTTTATTTAAAAAACTTTCATAATATAAGGAATTTCTCATATAGTTATATTTGATACGTTTTTGTTACACAAGGGAATAGAAAATCATTTTCGTAACGTTTTTCAGCAATTATAAAACGTAAAAACATATGATTTTATAATATTTGGAAATTCTTCAACTCAAACTGAAAATAAGCATCCAAATTGACATAGATTTGATGAACAAGAAAGTTGACCATCGGATTTCTGATGCAAAGGGCGCAAGTTCAAATCCCGCTGCCTCCAAAATATTTTTAAATTTCTTTCGAAACGAAATCTGAGCTAGAGCCTCATAAACTGATAAAAATGGTATATACATTAGCAAAATGATAAAAAGGTTAGAAAAATTTTTGCATATTTTTAAAAATGTAGAAGAAAAATTTTTTACCAAAAATTTTTTTTATAAAACTTTTCTGAAGCCACTTTATAAAAATGCAAATTGTATAAGACCGACCTTATAAACATTTTTATAAAAACTAGAATCACAAGGGTGATTTTTTCATGATTGAAAGTGGATTTTCGGCTTTGATAAGTTTTAGTTATGATAAATATGAATGAAAAGTGTATAACGTATTTTGGAATGACTTTGGAGATTTTTCAAAAAATTTTTGATGGATTTTGTTCGGAATGTATTTAATTACATAAAATTCAAATGTTTAGTATTCGAACTGATGTTACATAGTTTTCATTTTCCGTATTAAAATTTCAATATTAGCCTATTTTGAAAAATAACGTGATTTTGAATATTGAAGTTATTTATAAAATTCTAAAAAATTTCAGAAGTTTTTATAACATTGTGAAACTTACAAATAATCTTTTTACTTTGAAAATTTCCATAATTTTTTCCTTCGAATGATTTTTGGGCTTTTTCAAATTTTCCGAATGCTTCAGAAACTTGAAATTCTTCGATTGTCCGTTTTTCAATCAAAAATGAAAATTTCATGTAATACTTTTTGATTGAACTTACAAATCATCTTTTTACCTTGAAAATTTCTATAATTTTTTTCTTTGGATGATTTTTGGGCTTTTTAAAATTTTCCGAACGCTCCAAAAACTTGAAATTCTTTGTTTGTTTTTTAAATCCAAAATGAAAATATTATGTAATACTTTTTGATTCATAAATTATTTGCAGATGTTTTCCGTGATTTCAGAAATTCACTTCACTTTTTAAAAATGCTCATCTCGTAAAATTTTTTACTTTCAGGATTTTCGAATTTTATTTTTTATTTCGATATTGTATTTACGAAAATATGAAACTATCAATTATTTTGTAATTTTTCAACTCTTGCGCGGGTTTCTCGAAACAATGGATTTCGTTGCAAAATCGATTGAAATTAGCGTCAATTATCGCCCGAGACGCCTATTTGCGATATTACATTGCGGATTCCTCAGGAAATCGACGCGCCTCGACAAGACGATTCTTACGCAAACATTCTAAACATTCAAATTACTCTTTGCGCCCCCCCCCCCCCCTCCCCTTCTAATATCAATATTATGCAATGCCAGAATGTCGTGTTTTTCAGGCAAAGCATTTCCTGGCGCTGCGAAAAATGCCGGCGAAATAGAATTGAATAAAAAATTTTCGTGTACGCGAAAAATTGATCGCGTGTCGGAAAATGTCGGAAAATTTGCGTACAACTGAGTTATTTTTAGAATTGTTATTGTCTTTGTTGAAAAAAATGTGGAATCAGAATTCTGGAATCGTAAAATTCGCATTCGTAAAGGAATCCGTTGTTTTGAAAAATTTGTGTAAGGGTCGAATAACTCAAATTTCAGATTTTCGAAATGAAAAACTGATCCTTTTTCAAAATTTACAATTTAAATTCAGAACGAGATAAAAAATTTTCAAGATTATACAAGTTCAAATTCCCTGGCTATAATTTTTTCGGAATTGAAGAATTTTCCTGAGATGTCCCTGATTTTCAGTTTTTATAATATTTTGCAATACAAATTTAAAAGTTATCTCGTGTTTTGCAACTAAACGCATTATTTTAGAAAACACGGAACGAAGATCCACTCAATTTGAGTAAAAATTCTTAAAATCGAGAGTGAGGAGGAATTTTACCCAATCAAATTATAGTAATGTAACTTTTTTTTTAAGTGAAATTCCACTCCGAAATAGATAAGATTCCACTCATTTCCAGTGAATTTTTATTCAAGCTTGCGATTTGCAGAAATTGCATTCAAATCGAGTGAATTTTCAGCTCATTCGAATTAAAAAAAAAAATTTTTGGATTTATAAACGAATCATGATTTTTCATGCATAAATGAAGAAAAAATGCACAGGATATCTATGACAGTCAAATTATATGAATTCCAACGATTTTCGTTTTCCCAATCGGAAAATTTCGTTTCCAATACGAGCTTGCATCAAGAAAGCTGAGATGAATGCGATGTATTCGTACCACGCGGTGCAAAGTACGCGAAATGCATTCATTAGATTTACATTATGTAACGAGCCACCGGTCTCAAGGTGGCTCCGACCATGCGAAACCTGTAGAGCCATTCGACATTTTATCGCGATAACGAGCGATCCACGAGGCGCATCTCGTTGCCATTTGCGAGCTCAAATTACCCGCATTCGAGATAAAATTAAAGAGAAATTCTAAAATGATGACGGAGTAATGAAATTTTATCTTGACGCTCATAAATTCGGGAAATCGAGAAGGATGAAGTTGAAAACTCGTTTCCTTTGGAAAAAAATCGGAAAAATCGTTGAATTAGTACGAGAACTAAACCTGAAATTACCGGAATTGACGAAAATTTTATTTTCGAAGCTGCATGAAAAGTATAATATAACTTGTTTCCGTTGGAAATAGTCGGAAACAATTTTGGAAAATTTGAAAAATCTAGCACATTGCAAAAAATTATATTTCGAAAAGAATAGTAAAACAATACTGATTTTCACGAGTGTCAAAGTTTTCGAGAAACTTTTCAACATTTCAAGATTTTCAACAATTTTGGGAATTTTCAGAGTTTGGGGGATTTCGAGGATTTCACAAGTTTTTAGAAGTTCGAAAATATTCGAAATTTCAAAAATTTTGAAAATGTTGAAGTTCTAAAAAAATTTTTTTAATTCTGGAAATTCACAATATTTTTATAATTCTTGAAATTACGAGAATTTTACGCATTTCTGACATTTCGAGAAACGTAATAATTTAGAATATTTTCAACATTTCAAGATTTTTGAAAATTTTGAGAATTTTCAAAGTTTAAAGTATTTTGAGGATTTTTGAAGTTATTGGAATTT
>JAPYZK010006177.1:0-15921 GCA_030522785.1 Platygaster equestris
TTTTTTATGATTATTGTTATCATTATTTGGGCATTTTCTCGAGGTTTTTCGTATTTATTTCATTAAGAATTTGATTTTTTAATAACGAAAACTCGAAATGAATTTTCTAACTTTCTGGATTTGTGAAAATTAAAATTAAAATTCATACATTTTCGAACTGTTAAACGCAAACGTCCAATTTTTTTATGATGATGATTATTATTATTTTGGCAGTTTCTCGATGTTTTTCGTTTTTATTTCATCAAGACTTTGATTTTTTGACAACGAAAACTAAATAAATTTTCTGACTTTCTGGATTTGTAAAAATTAAAATTCGTTATATTTTCGAACTGTAGAACAGAAACGTCCAATTTTTTTATGATTATTGTTGTCATTATTTTGCATTTTCTTGATGTTTTTCGTATTTATTTCATCAAGACTTTGATTTTGATAAAAAAAACTCGAAATAAATTTTCTGTCTTCCTGGATTTGTAAAAATTGAAATTAAAATAAATATATTTTCCAACTGTAAAACGCAAAAGTCCAATTTTTTCATGATTATTATTACGATTATTTTGGCATTCTCGATGTTTTTCGTGTTTATTTCATCAGTCGGTTGAACACCCTGGTAATTATTATTGCGTTTTCTATTGTTGTTGTTGTTATCACGAGGATTCGGTTGTACACGTTTTTATTCGGCCGACGGAAAATGTTGACGATGCTTCGGAAGTGGATTTTTCTAATTGTCACTGTTTCGGGCAGAAATAGTTGCACCAATTAGATGCAAGCGAAAAGCATCGACGGGAGAAATGATACATATCCACGATGACGCAAATGACGGTAATAATAATGATGACGAAAAGCCGAGATGGTACACTTTGTCTCCGTTTATCACCTTTTTCCCTTCTCGTTTGTTACGAACTTCAGTCTGGGTTTATTGTAATAAAGTTTATTTATTTTACGAGACGATTGGAGGTTGTTTTTTGCTTTTCCATTTTCCTCGATGCATTTTCTGCGGAATGATGAGTTATCGTTAACAATTTGATGTCGATCTTTCGGATGCACCATTACGAAACAATGTCTGGCGTAATTTGTATAATGTAAAAAGATTTATATATAATAAATGTTTATCTTCGTGGATTCGTGAGTTTTTGAGTTTTATTTAGCGTATTTGTGAGTTTTTGGGACTTTTGATTCGATATTCATATCACGCTTGACGTGCAAACGTAATTTTTTCAGCCCTATTTAACCCTTTATGTGTGTATATATATGTAAGTATGAAGGATTTCAAATTTCCCGCGTACGAATTGAAACGTTTTCCGCCATTTTCGTCATAACTTGAATTAGGCTAATAAGGAAATTTTACGGCTTAATACGGCTTATAAGGAAATTTTCCCTCTTTTTCTACCGGTTTCATATAGAAATAAAAAATTTTATGAGAAAATCCAAATTTCTGTGAACGTAGTTGAACATATGGAAAATTTGGAAAATTCAGAGAATTTTGTAAATTTAGATAACTTAAATAACAATTTACGAATATAGTTAAATATTCGGATTTCTGCGCAAATTGTAAAAAATGAGCACATTTTTCAAAAATCGTAAACTTCACAGATGAATGCAATATTTTTAAAATTTTCCAAGCGCTTTTGCAAAATTTCTTGTCAACATTCAAAATTCTGCAGCGTCGTGCAAAATAATCGAATTTCCAAGTGACTGAAAGGTTCTCAATTATATCGTAACTTCCCGAAATTCTTCGGACCTCTCATATATCTCCTTTTCATCAGTCATGAAATTATTTAAATTCATGACAAAAAATGTAGCCATTTTCGTTGAAACCACCAACTTTATTGCATAGACAATTTTGTGTCTACAATCAAAGTGTTGCAAACTCGTAGATAAAGCATAATATATTTTCGTAATCAGAAGCACGCAAAAACGGTAGATAAGAGAAAACCAAAAACCGCAGCTAATTACAACTGATTACACCCACAAACGATCCATATATCACTTCAGCATAGCCAAAATTCCCTTTTGGTAATCACCAGAAGTATCACTCTAAGAAACAAAACAAAAAGAGAAGAATAATATTTTATTTAACTCCCCCGAGAAATATGTAATTTCGTGGCCCTGCTGAGAGTGGACGAAATAATGGATTACCTGATTGCTGATGTATGGCGTGCGAGTGATGAACTCGTTCGCCCACTAGTGGACGAATAAGCTGTTCGCCGCCGACGCTCACCTTAACGACCTATAGCTATTTACTCACTCACGCTCAGTTTAGCGACCGTTTCCGACGGATAATGGAAACAAGATGGCGGACGAGCAACTCGACATGTATCGAAACGTCAAACTCCCCAACCCTAACCTCAAAATTACAAAACTGTGTATTGCTGCAATGTTTTTGTTGTTCTTTACGAAAGTGCTAAATGCAGTCGTAATAAATCTCGATGAAAATCAAAGCAACGAAAGGGATAATTAGTTCTTAACTCCCTAAAGTACGTAGCAGAGCTCTAGGGGCGATTGTTGCGTCAATCAATCAGGTAACCCATTATTTTCTCCCCTCTCAGCAGGGCCATTAAATCACATATTTCTCGCGGTTGTTGAATAAAATATTGTGTGTGACTATTGGTCGAAAGAGGAGATTCCACTCGCGTGTTGCCACACTCGCTACGCTCGCGCTACGCTCGTGAGGCAATCTCCACGCCCAAGGAATCTCCTCTTTCTCCCACTAGTCGCACAATATACTATTCCTCATGTACTTTGTAGAGAATTTTCAAAAAAGTTTAAGTATCTTTAAAATTCCCGATATTTTCGAATTTCAGCAAAATCATCATTTCTCTTACTTTTATAGCGTCTCCCAAATAAACATTGTAATCCTCGAAATACTTCATTGCAACTTTTCTCAGTATGCTGTCCGACAGAGTAACAATCAATCTTATCAAATCTTCGTCATTAGTTCCAATCCCCTCCAGAGATTCTTGCAATCGGGTAGCGAAAAATCGGTATGGGTCTCTCACCAGGGCAACTATCAAATCGAATGAACAATGGAGAGAAAAATTATGAAATAATGAATACTAGAAATCATCACGGGCGTAATTATACCGTATGCCAAAAGAGTTTTGCGTAGAACATCATCCTCAGTCTTGTGCTTCACGAGTAATTCAAAATTATGTCCCTCAGAGATGATTTCATACTCTTTGAATAGCTGTCTCAATTGATAGCGATTGTCTTCAGTGAAAGGGTCGATCAGTTCTCGTGTCTCAACCCCGAGCTTCGCTGTGAATGAATTGATATTGAGGAATTTGGATTGAAATTGAGTTTTAATGACTACAGAACTGATAAATTATATTCCCTGGATAGTTTTTATTGATGAAGAAGTGATAAATTTCTAGAGGAAAAACATCCCCTAGGTTTTTTTGAGTTACTGAAAAAATCTTCACTTCGAAAACGATGTAGAAGTACTATTTTGTAAAACTCGAAAAACTGCAGAACTGAAAAATTATATTCCCTAGATTGTTTTAATCGATGTAGAACTGATGAATATTATCCCCTAGGTGTTTTTGAGCTACTGAAAGAATTTTCATTTCGAAAACGATCTCAAATTACTTTTTCGTAAAACTCTAATTTCTGCTTTAATTCGTGTAAAACTGAAATATTTGACTTGGCACGATTTTTGAAGCGAATTTAAGTCGAATTTTCCGTTAAAAATTTTCCGGGAGTATCGAATGTCGGATTTACAATTTTCGTGCAATATTCGGGCATGTTCCTTGGCGTGAGCAACGTCCATTTGGCAAGATTCATCGCGAAGCGTGTCGCACAGTTGTCTAAATAACACCGCCATCCAACCTGCTTCTGCCTTAACTAAATTGTCTTCCAACGATACTCCATATTCTATAAATAATGCGTATTTCGATTATTTTCTGTTATCCCTGATGATTCTAGTTTTTATAAAAACCTTATAAAAAATTGTTATAAAAATTCTTATAAGGTCGGTTTTATAAAAGTTTTATAAAATTTGCATTTTTCATGAAGTGGTTTTATAAAAGTTTTATAAAAACCAATTTTTTTTGTAAAAATTTTTATTCAACATTTTTTAAAATATGCAATAATTTTTCTAACTTCTTTTAAATCATTTTTTCTGATGTATAAAACCATTTTTTTATTAGTTTATAAGGCTCTGGCTCAAATTTCGTTTCGAAAGAAATTAAAAAATGTTTTGGAGGCAACGGGATTTGAACTTGCGACTTTTGCATCAGAAATCCGATAGAAAACTTTCATGTCCATCAAATCTATGTCAATTCGGATGCTTATTTTCAATTTGAGTTGAAGAATTTTCAAATCCTATGAAATCATATGTTTTTACGTTTTATAATTGCTGAAAAACGTTACGAATATAATTTTATATTCCTTTGTGTAATAAAAACGTATCAAATATTACTGTAAGAGAAATTCCTTATATCAGACAAGTTTTTTTTCTAAAAATATGAAACTTTTCATAAAAATCGCGAAGTTTTTATAAAAATAAATGCTTCATAAAAAAATTTGGAGGCTTTCCATTGTTTTCATAAGAAAAACAGATGAACTGTATGAAAATTTTGACATATTGTATAACAAAATTTTGTTTATAAATTTTTCATAAAACCACTTTATAAAAATCGAAAAGTTTCATAACTTACATAAAATCGACCTTATACAAAACGAATTTTCATAAATAATTCACTGACTTTATGAAAATGTTACCTGTTTTTATAAAAACTACAATCACTAGGGATTCATGCGCGTTTTCTACAGTGCGCATTTTTTTAATAAAGCTTGATTAAATTCAGAACTCGATAAGCGCTATTTCAATAAGGGTCAATTTTTCACCTATTTAAATACGAAAATGACTCTTATTGAAATGGCACTTATCAAGTTCTGAATTTCCATGCTTCAAATATGTATCTTGATTTTTCGTCTCTTATCAACCTGACAGATACGCCTTTCTGATAGCCTCAACTTCGCTGTTTGTACGAAGGCCCAAAATTTCGACGAGTTTTTTCACGGGAACGTTTCCGATATCTCTGTGTATTTCGCGAGCGTAATAAAGTGGCAAGGGGGTTGTCAGAGCTGCGAAAAGTTCGCCCAATGACGTTGACCACAACCATGAGCTGAATTCTTTTTTTAACACATCGTTAAGGTTCTGCAAAGTTTGTAGATTTTGATGATAGGGTATGTGGGGGGGGGGGGGGGGGGGGAAAAAATTTGTTTTTTTTTTTCTGTTTTTTTAAATTTAAAAAGGAGGGGAAAATTTGATGTTTTTTCCAATTTTGGGTATTTTTTTTTTTGACGATTTTTGTATTGAAAGGAAATATGGAAAGAAAATTCGTAAACTAAGAATAAATGAATGAATTATATATAAAATTTACTGATGAGTCAATTTTTCATGAACACGAGACTTTGAAGTACCTTTTTAGTCAAGGTTTTATACTCGTCAGCTATTGCCATACGCTGTGAATGCACACGATTCGATAAAATATCAATGACAGCATCAGAATTCATTTTCTGGATTGCTTCATGCATGTCCATTGCATCTTCAGAAGCATTAAAAGGTGCGTAAGGCACAACTGTCGGAAAATTCTGGAAAAATCACGGATAAAACAGGTGTTTTCTCGAGAAAAAGAAAAATAGTCAAGGTTTGAATTAATCAGAATTAGGTAATAGTACATTATGTAACGAGTGCGCAAAATAGGTTATTCCGTGAGTGTAAAGTTTTTACAAATGCGCAAAGATGGGGATTTCGAGTGCACGAAAAATTGAAATTAAAATTTTCGAAAAGTTTTAAAAAATTGAAAATGTTTGGAAAGTTTGAAAATTCTGTAAATATTCGAACATTTCAAAGATTTTGACAATTTTTGAAAATTTCATAATTTTTTCGGATTTTTGATAATTTCAGAAATTTTCGGGCATTTTAACATTTTCGAAAATTTTGGTAATTTTTGGGAATTTTTGGAAATCTTGAGAATTTTGTAAATTTTCGGGAATTTTGAGAATTTAAAGAATTTTTAGAATTTTGGAAAATTTCGGAAATTTTAGAAATTTTTGTAAGCTTTGAGAATTTTGTAAATTTTCGGTAATTTTTAGGATTTCCGAAATTTTCGAAAATTTCGAGAATTTCGGAAATTTCGATAATTTTGGAAATTTAGAAAAATTTGTGGAATCCATAAAAATTTCTTAAACTGTCGAAATTTACTTACTTTTTCATTCAGGAAATTTTAGGATTTATAGTTTCTCAAAAAATCTTGGAACATTTCAAATATTTTAAGTTTTTTGGAAATTCTGTGGGTAATTTTGTAAAATCATAGAAGTAAAAATAATTATAGCAAGCTTCTAAATCCTAGAATTAATTTAAACAACTCACGTTGTCTTCGCAAGTTTCGTACGGAAGGCCAATATCAGCTGCAAAGAGTGAAAAAATTACAATGTTATCGAAATTTATAATATTCATAGCATCATAAAAAAATTAAAATTACGAAAAATAGGATACAAGGTGAAATATTCCAAGAGAAATTTATCGAGAATTCAAAAGACTACACTTGAAAAAAAAAAAAAAACATTTTTGCAAATTTTGAAATTCATTTCTACGAAGTATTTCAAAAGTGTGATTTATTTTTCACGAACCTGTATTTTGTGTAAATTGACTTCCATTATTATTCGATGTGTTAATCATTACACCTAATGCAGGAAAAAACAAAATCGAGTAATCATTTTTTATTGAAAAATGACATAGTATACTTGATAATACGTAATTCTTAGAATTACATTTTTTCACCAATAGCGGAATATGTAAAATGATTAATATAATAATTATATCTTATATCAAATTATGAAAATTACACAAAATGATATCACATGAAACATTCCAAAATAAATGTATCGAAAATCCAAAAAACTGCACTCGAAAACAAATTTTTTGTTAATTTACGAAGTATTTTTTCCATTTTTACGAACTATTTCGGAAGCGTTATTTTCTGCTGTTTGAATTCCTTTATTATTTAATGTTTCTAAAACTGAAAGAAAAAACAATATAAGCTAAAAAGACATATTTTAATATTGAAAATTTCGGAAATTTTACGAACCGGTATTTTTCGTCGGTTGAATTTGTTCAATATCATTCAATGTTCGTACAGTATCTTTACCTGTAGGAAAAAAACAAAATAAAATCATCACTTTTCTAAAAAAATGACCTATTTTTGAGTAGGAATAAAAATTTTTATGACGTGTGAACTTCGTGCTAAGTACAAAAATATGCTGTAAATTCAAAAATATTTTTATATTGATATTTTGCGCAAATACGATCAAATTTACCTCAGATTCAAAAAATGTGTGGACTGAAAAAATTTACCGTCTTTATCATTTTTCTGTGACTTTTGGCCAATCACGCATAAAGCTACGTAAGCTACGAAAAAAATTTTCAGAATCCACTTCATTGTGCTCGATGACGTTTGAACAATCCTAAAAATTAATTGATTTCACAATTAACAATTTTTAAAATATCAACAAGTATTCCCAAAATATTTTTTAACATTTTTAAACGGTAATTTTTCTAATAAAAAGTTCGTATTACCTTAAATTATGAATATGAACTCGAAAATTCTGCAATGATCAACCGTAAATTGGAAACTGTGCGAAAATTTCGAAATATTCGAGTATTTAAATACTCGAAAATTCTGGAAAAAGATAAGAACGACTGTAAATATATCATAGAAAATAGAAGTTAATTATATTCTTAACGAGAAATGGTTACCGTACAAAAGAAAATTAATTCGAGATAAAATATCGCTTTTTTCCAATTAACGAACGACTGATATTCTCAAGATTAAAGACCATTTCATATCACAGTGAAAATGAGGAATGCAATTGAAGAGAACTTTTACGTGAAAATTAGTAATTGATTTTTTGTTACAAACTTGACAGTGCATAATTTTCTTATGGATCATAATTCTCTTTATCAACGTTGAATTATCGAATCAATAGAAAAGAGTAACGAAACGAAAAGAAAATTGAATGACACATGCATTAACGAATGTTTTTTACTTTAAAAGTTACAAAAATTGAATTTTCCGAAAAAAGAAACGTGTAATTTGAAAATTTTAGGATGACTGCTTTTATAGAAAACGAACGAAAAAAATTTCCATATAGATTATTTTTTGATGGATGCATGTTTAATAATATTCAGTAGATAATTCAATCCATTATTTAGTTAATTTTTTAACAATGAACAATAAGAATTTTTATTCACGACATTTTTTATTCAAAATTTGATCAATAAGTTGACGTTTTTTTATCATATATGAATAGATTTTTGAAAATCGATGCTTCACAGTGAAATAAAATTTATATTCTAAAACGCTTTATGGGAGAAATTAAAATTGTACTGTAATTTGCAATGAAGAATTTTTCTTATGTATATTACAAATATTTTGAATTATCTACAGATTTTAGGAATTTACGAACATCATGAAGAAATTTTCAGTTTACGTATATAAGTAAAAGTTCCCAAAAATGCGAAAAATTTTCGAAAAATTGGAATTGGCCAAGGCTTCAAAAATTTCGAAAATTCCGAAACTCGAAATCGAAAAATAAGTGAATCCGAAAACGGAAAAAATGAAAAATTCAATAAATTTCGAAAATTTATTTCCCCCGACCTTAAAATTCTTCTGGGAAATGATATCTTTATTCGTTTTCAACATCGAGAAAATTCCGTACATAATTAAATTCATCAATTAGTTAATTTGTTAACAGTAAACAATAGGAATTTTCATTTGCGTCATTTTTTATTTCAAATTTGATCAATAAATTGACGTTTTCTATCATGGATGAGCAGATTTTTCGAATTCGATGCTTCGGCGTGAAATAAAATTCATATTCCACAATATTTTATAAAAGAAAATAAAATTGTACTGTAATTTGCAATTAAGAATTATTCTTACGTATTCTACAAATATTTTGGATTGTTTATAAATTTTAGGAATTTACGAACATAATGAATAAATTTTCAGTTTACGTATATAAGTAAAGGTTCCCAAAAATGCGAAAAAATTTCGAAAAATTGGAATTGGCCAAGGCTTCAAAAATTTCGAAAATTCCAAAACTCGAAATCGAAAAATCAGTGAATCCAGAAACTGGAAGAATTAATAATTGAATAAATTTTAAAAATTCATTTCCCTCGACTTTAAAATTCTTCTGGAAAATTACCTCTTTATTCGTTTTCAACATCAAGAAAAAATATTGTTGAATTTGCATGAATCCAAAAAGTTCAACTTAAATTATTACAAATTACGTTTTAAATTCAAAACTTTTGCTGACAACATTTCGCCTGATAGTAGTATACCTAGGAGAGTTCGAACACACTTCGGAAGTTTTGAAAAATTTCGGGAGTAATCGTGATTTCAAAAATTTGGGAGACTGTTGAATTTTCGAAAAATTTGAATTTTAAAGATTTGGGAGACTTAAATTTTCAAATAGTTTGAATTTCAAAAATGTACATAAGTTCCAAATTTTCAAAAATCCCGAAAATTTTGAGTGCAATTTTCGAGAATTCACAAAAAATTCTAAAATTCTGAAAATTTCATAAAACTGACGAATTGTGAAGTTTTGACAATTTATATCTTATGTAAATTTCCGAAATTCAAACTTCTCGAAACTTTATTAGTCTCCCAAATTTTCAAAATTCAAAATGTATCAAATTACGATAATTCTCAGATTTTTTCAAAATTTTCAAAGTGTGTTCGAATTCTCTTAAGTGTACTACTCCTGATCATGCATTATTTATAAAAAAAATATCAAGTTTATAGTAATTATTATTCGGTAACTTGGAAAATTGGCTAAAATTTCGGAATCTGAATAATAAATTAAAGCTAATTTTTTGGCTCCAAGTCTCTGAGTCATCGATAAAAAATTTCAAAAATAATAATTATATTCGTGTGATTGAGAAAGGAATCAAAAAAGAAGGAAAACTTTGTGCCCTGGAGATGATTATTTTTATTATGGACACCAGCTGTTTTTTACTAACAAGTAAATTAATTTTATGATTATTCAGACACTTCGTACATTATTTGTGCATCATATTGGCACAGACAGACAAAATAAAACAATTAATTTTCCTTGAAAATACGTGTAATTATTAATCCACCACCAAATAAGGAAGAATTATGATATTTATTCATCGATACACTGCAGAAAATATGAATCGAAAATAAAACAAAACTCCGCGTCAGTAGTTCGAAAGAGCCAAAAGGTTTTTTCCATACCCACCAGAAGTTAGAGCCTATGAAACAACAACAGAAAAATAAATTTGAAAATTCGGTGAAAATTGCGAATTTTCCTACGAAATTCCAAAAATGCGAAAAAAAATTTAAATTGCAATAAAATTATGAAAATTTGCAGATCTGAAATTGAAGAATGTACGTACTTCTCAAAAATGTTTAAACTTGTAAAAGTTCGGAGAGATGAAAACTTTCTCAAAATTTTTTATTGAATTTAATTATTATTATTACAATTCCTGAAAAATTGCAAATAATTAAAATTGTATGAAGATTGGTTTTGCTGCCAAATGTTGCAGTAAAAATCGAATGAAATCGTTAATTTCAAAAATTACGAACTTTTGATTTTTTTAAACACTTTAAAAATGTGCATTGTTTATAATAAAATTTTTGTTCAAAAAATCCATGATTTTCCAGGATAGACGAAACGAAAAAATGTTCGCAAAAATCTAAATTGAAATTGGTCAACTTTTCGAAAAAATTGTGATTCTCTCGGATTATTGTAAAAATTTTACTCTTACGGTAAACGTTGGATTTCAGCAAAAATAAGAATAAATTCATTAAGATATAAAATTCGAAATTTATTATCAAATTCGAAACATATCCAATTTTTTTCAAAAACACGAAAAATCTGCCATTTTCGTAAAACTCTCAAAATAATTCGTTTATCTTCTGGAACACCCAAAAAATTTCAAATTTGAGAATTCTCAAATTTCGGAAAAAATTACTAAATCCGTTCGCTTTTTTTCGAAACGTTGCAAATATTCAAATTTCAGCGAAAATGTTCGAAAACATTCGAAATTTCTACAAAAATGAGTAAAATATCAATTTCTCCAAAAATGTAATCGTAAAATAATTTGCGATGTATCGAATCTTCGAAAAAATCTACATAATTCGTGAAACACCAAAATTCACGAAATTACATAAATGAAACAGCGAATATTTTATAGTCACTCAGAAATCTGCTCATTTTGCACAATATTTCAAAATTTTGAATTTCAACAACAATCCAAAATAGTTGCAAACTTTCTAAACATCCGCAATATTTCAAAAATTTTTTCAAAAACAACCTATTCTTGCAAAGTTACGCAATTCTTACAATCTTCTCAAAAATCGGAAAATTTCATCAAATTTGAAAACCGCTCATACTTCGTAAATATCGCAAATTATCCAAATTCGCAAAAAAATTGAAAAAATTCAAACATTTCAAAAAAATGTGGACAAAAAACGTATTTGGACAGTCAAGGTAACTTACTTTTATTTGATCCTCCAGGTATTTTCCGTAATTGATTTTGAACTTATTTTTTATAGGTTGCAAATTTTCCGAACGAGTAACCATCAAACGTGTGAGGTCCTTATGACCTATATCTCTATTGAACAACATCATACCTCTAGGTTCGAAGCTCTCTTTAAATTGCTGAGCGAAGAATGTTGTACTGTCTGTCGTTTGAGCTGTACAATTCGAAAAATTAAGTAGAAAAACCTATTGCCCTAGAAATTGTAGTTTTTACAAAAACAGGTAAAATTTTTATAAAATGAGTGAATTATTTATAAAAAGTCGTTTTTTTATAAGGTCGATTTTCTAGAAGTTATAGAAAAATTTTCAATTTTCATAAAGTGGTTTTATAAAAACTCACCAAAAAAAATTTTTTCATTAAATCTGTCAAAATTTTTATACAATTCATCTGTTTTTTTATAAAAACAATTCAAAGCCTTCAAATTTTCTTACGAAACCTTTATTTTTATAAAAACTTTGCAATTTTAACGAAAAGTTTCATATTTTTATAAAAAAAAACTTTCTTGATATAAGGAATTTCTCTTATTGTAATATTTGATACGTTTTTATTACACAAGGGAGTAGAAAATCGTGTTCGTAACGTTTTTTAGCAATTATAAAACATAGAAACATATGATTTCATAGGATTTGAAAATTCTTCAACTCAAATTGGAAATGACCATCCAAATTAACATAGATTTAATGGACAAGAAAGTTGACTATCGGATTTCTGATGCAAAGGTCGCAAGTTCAAATCCCGCTGCCTCCAAAAAACTTTTAAATTTCTTTCTAAACAAAATTTAAGCTAGAGCCTCATAAACTGACGAAAAATGGTGTATACATTCGCAAAATGATCCAAAAAAGGTTAGAACAATTTTTGCATCTTTTTAAAAATGTTAAAAAAAATTTTTTTATAACAAAAATTTTTTCGTATAAAACTTTTATAAAACCATCCTATAAAAACTGCAAAATTGATAAAACTTTCACAAAACCGACCTTATAAGAATTTTTATAAAAATTTTTTATGAGGTTTTTATAAAAACTAGAATCACAATCGGTCACTTTTTACACGCAGCAGTAGAAAAAACTAGTTTTTTCCGTTTGTTCTAGAATAATAATAAAATCAATAATAATAATCACAATAAAAATAAAAAAAACAAAAACAAAATTAAATTTAACCAATTAATGAAATATTCCAAAATATTAGTCACCATCGTATAAAGTTAGAAGAGTTTTTCGTAAATCATTATCGATATTCAATGTTTCGATGACTCCTCTAAAGTCATTGCCAGTGATATTTTTGTATTCTGTGAATGTTGCAATCAGTTCGGCGCGATTTTTCAGAAGCAAAATGTCTGTCAGTTCTGTTACACTGATGTCAGATGTTTCTGTAATACATGCCTGTATTTTTATAGATAATTTTTTTTATAGAAGGCATTTTCATTTTAAAGAAATACAAACTCGTTTCGCTCAGTTTAACTGCTATTTGACGAGCCTCGACTGTATTTATTTCGCAGGTTTCACTGCGTTCATGAAGACTAAGTTTTGACAATACATGTCTCAAATATTTCGGAGCTTTTTGATATATAGTATCATTCAATGATTCCCCGGATTCTGAAAAATAATCAGTGATGGGAAATAGTATATAATTATGGTACAAGTTGGAGAATCGTCATGATTAAACTTGTGGGATGCGATCATTTTTCTGAAATTCTTAAAAAAGGAGAATTTCCCAATAATTTTAGTGTTGAGAAAGTGAATTAATTTTTCAACGAGTGCAAGAAAAATTTTCATCAACAAGTGGAAGAAAAACTGTTCTTTTCACACAAGTTAAAAAATCGGCCACTTTCTACACGCAAAGAAAAACAGTAGGAAAAACTGGCATTTTTACGATGATAAAGAAAAATAATTCATTTCAGCCTGAAATTATTACAGAGACTTAAAATTAATTGTAGAATATTTTCCAACAATTATCGAAATTCCTCGGAATTTTCAATGATTCTCGAATACTGTTAAAGATTCATCGCGAAATCGGAAATTCCTTAATTTTTCAATTTCTTTTCGATTATAGATGTAAGTTTCTACATTTTTGGCAATTAGAATTTCAAGGGGGGGGGAGGGGGATATTAGAAATTCCCTTTTTGCGATTTAGTTTCCACCATGTCACTAGAAACCTCTGATAACAATAATTATAATATTTTATATTTATGCTTTCAAAATCAAAAACTTCGACGAAAAACCTTAGAAGAGACTGATGTTTATGATCAGAAAAAGCCCTTTGTACTTCCATTGCTAGATAAACAGGCAATGGAGTTGTCATAGCATACAGCAAGTTGGCCAAATTCTTATCCAATTTAGAATATCTTTCTTTCAAAACGGGTCCCAGATCCTGTAATTTTCGATGAATATCAAAATAATTTGGAAGAAAAATAGTACCTATTCACAGGGTTTGGAAGTAACGCGTTACTCTGAATCGTTACATTTTTAGATGTAACGATAACGTAACGCGTCATTTTAAAGACAAGTATTTCGAAAATATTTGACAACATTTTTAAACGGTAATTGTTCTAATAAAAATTCCCTATAACCTCAAATTATGAATATGAACTCGAAAATCTGCAATGATCAACCGTAAATTGGAAACTGTGCGAAAACTGCGAAATGTTCGAGTATTTAAATATTCAAAATTTCTGGAATTTCGAACGAAAAAAGATAAAAACATTGGATATTGGATATTTATTGGAAATTTCAAACATTCTGGAGAATTTTAGAGTTTTGTAGAATATTGAAGGTCTGAAGTTCGAGAGTTTCGAAATTTGGGAATTTCGAGAAGTTTTGCAGCATCATAAAGTCCCAAAGTTTTGACATTTTCAGACATATCGAAGATTTGGATTTACGGAATTTTTGAGACATTTTGGAGAGTTTTGGAGTTTTCCAATAAGAAAGTTGTGTAATTTTTCAAGTTTCGGATTTTTCGGGAGTTTTGAAAAGTTTCTAAGTTTTAATGCTTGGAAGTATCGGAATTTTGTAAGTTTCAGGACGTTTTAAAGTTTTTGAAATTTCAAATGTTCTGAAAATTTGAGATAAGAATTTCCTAAAATTGTGAAAATTAAAAAATTTTCGATGAATTTTGAAATTCCCGAATTTTGAAATTTAGAAGTTTTGAAGAGTTTTGAAGTTTTCTAGCTTCGCTATTTCTATGTTGCGGCGAATTTCAAAAAATTTGGTAATTTTTACGGATTTAAAAGATTTTTGTATGTTTGAGACATTTTGATAGTTTTGAAGAATTTTGAACAATTTGGAACCGAAAGTTTTAGAGTTTTGAATTCTATAAATTCCGGAATCCTAAAGCTTTCGAGTTTCAAGTTTCTGAAGTTCTGATGAATTTGAACGAAATCGAAAGTTTCAAAGAATTTAATATTTTCGAAATTTAGAAGTTTCGGAGAATTTCCAAGTTTTAAGATTCTGAGTTCCGGAGGAATTCGGAAGAATTTGGAAGTTACGAAGACTTCGGAAGTTGTTCATTTTTCAAATTTATACAAGTTTTAGAAATTTCAAAGAATTCGAAACAATTTAGAAATTTTCGAATCTCGAGATTTAAAAGATAATTTAGCATTTAAAATTTTTTGAAAGTTCTGGAGTTTTGAGGATAAAAATTGTAGATTTTTCCAAGTTTTGGTACCCTTTGTTCTTAAAATTCTTGAGAAATATATATCGCAAATTCGCTTAAATTCGAAATAAACAGTTTAAGAAACAAAATCCATTGATAACGTTCTTTCTCCGTTGTTTTTTGATATCTGAAAGTCCGAATAAAGATATTTTTCTGAGAAAAGCAACGACGACGAAACGAAACGTTACTTTTCACAGACAGTAACGGTAACAAGTAATTTTATTTTTCAGAGTAACGGTAAAGTAACGAGTTAGATATATCACCTGAGTAACGGTAACGTAACGCGTTACAATTTTATAAGTAACTTTCCAAACCCTGCCTATTTACGGTAAAATAATTAGGAACTTTATTTTATCCAACAGCGTGGAAAAAGTGCGTTCGAAAAATGGCAAAAAAGTACGTTCGAAAAAAAACGGCGTCGAACAATAGTATATTGTGCGACTAGTGGGAGAAAGAGGAGTGGAGATTGCCTCACGAGCGTAGCGAGTGTGGCCACACGCGAGTGGAATCTCCTCTTTCGACTAATAGTCGCACACAATATTTTATTCAACAACCGCGAGAAATATGTGATTTCATGGCCCTGCTGAGAGGGGAGAAAATAATGGGTTACCTGATTGATTGCCGCAACAATCGCCCTTAGAGCTTTGCTACGTACTTTAGGGAGTTAAAAACTAATTATCCCTTTCGTTGCTTTG
>JAPYZK010006178.1:0-14919 GCA_030522785.1 Platygaster equestris
TCATTTCTATCAATTTCCATCAACTCCCATCGATCCTTATTAATCACAGTCGATTCCAATTCATTTCCATCAATTTTTATGGATTCCTGTAAATTCCCGTCAATTATTGCTATTAATTTACATTCTCTCCCATAATTTCTCAATCAATTCCCATCAATTTCTAGCAGTTTATAACAATTCCCATCAATTTCCATCAATTCCTATGCATTTCTATGAATTCCCATGAATCACTATATCGACTTATATTCATTTTTATCGATTCATGACAATTTCCATCGATTCCCATGAATCGATGGCATTGAAGTGAGCGTATTACACGATTTCGATAGATTATCGATTACCATTCGATACACGCGCCATGCTTCAGATGTTTCATCACTTTTTTCTCTAGGGATTCCATTATAGATAGAACCTGATAGAGAACCCGAGTGATTCTAGTTTTCATGAAAATCTTATAAAAAAATTTTTATAAAGTCGGTTTTATGAAAGTTTAATGAGATTTGCTTTTTTTATGAAGTGGTTTTATACAAGTTTTATGAAAAAAATTTTTTTTTCAATATTTTTAAAAATATGCAAAAATTTTTCTAACCTTTTTTAGATCATTTTGCTAATGTATGTACTATTTTCATCAGTTTATGAGGCTTTAGCTCAAATTTCGTTTCGAAAGGAATTTAAAAATTTTTTGGAGGCAGAGGGATTTGAACTTGCGACCTTTGCATGAGAAATCCGATAGTTTTTTCGTTTTATAATTGCTAAAAAACGTTACGAACATGATTTTCTATTACCTTGTGTGATAAAAACGTAACAAATATTACTATAAGAGACATTCCTTACATCAGGAAAGTTTTGATATGAGAATATGAAACTTTTTATAAATATCACAAAGTTTTTATGAAAATAGAGGTTTTATGCGACAATTTGGAGACTTCAATTGTGCTTATGAAAAAACTGATGAATTGTATGAAAATTTTGACAGCTTTAATATAAAAAATTTTTTCATAAAGTTTTTATAGAACTAATTACTAAAAATCGAACATTTTATATAACTTTTATAAAGTCGACCTTACAAAAAAACGAATTTTTATGAATAATTCGCTGATTTTATGAAAATTTGGCCTGTTTTTATGAAAACCACGATCACTAGGGAACCAAAAAATGAACGATACGTATTTTTTCCTTTTTCGATTAATCGAAAATTGCAGAGGCTCAAAAAACGGGTAAATATCTAGAAGTGCGACTTCTACCAAAAAAATGTTTCAAAATATTCTTCTTCATCCAAAATGATCTCTTTTTTTGGTGGAAATGAAGAATCCGGCGTGTGAAGAGCCAAAATTTTGCGAGTAAATCGTTTAAATGATTGAAAAAAGTGTCACGTCGAGCTGTAGAATTTTTCGAAAATCAGGTTATGTTGTTCTTGGTTCCGCGACTAAAAATTCAAAATATTTATCAAGCGTCCAACTTTTTCAAAGGTTATGTGCAATTCGTTAGATAATCACAAAAAGTATAGTACACCCAACACTTTTTTGCATTTATAATAATGCTGACGCAAAATTTTTGCTCTCCGACAGCGAATTCTTCATTTTCACTCAATAAGGATCTATTTTGTATGAAAAAAAAATTTTTGAAAAGCTTTTTTTGCCAAGAGTCGCACTTCTGGACATTTACCGAAAAACGCTGTGACGTCGCTGTGCATACGGAAAATGTTGATCTATTCGAATAATTCGGAAAGGTGCGGAAAAGCCGACTCGTATACATATACGGTCGAGAGTGTATTGATTTGACTCCCGAAGGCGCAGGTTAGTCGAAGCCCGCCTAGCAATCGAAAAACGATAGAATACGATTGCTCCAAATACGGTTAGACACGACTGTATAATACGAGTCATTACGATTCGGGGATTTTTGAAACCGAATACGATTATTTGGTGGGGTGGCAGTTTTACCGGCGATGACGGAATTTTTTTATCCCCACTCCCCCCTCCTCCTCCCCCAACCTTCGAATTAATTGGGTATAAGAAAACATTTTTCGTGCGTTAATTCAGTACGAAAAATTTTTAACGGTATACCGTCAACATTTGTAGGTAACAAAATTATGTATTCAACGCCTGCGAAAAATATGTAATTTCGTGGCCCTGCTGAGAGTGGACGAAATAATAGATAACCTGATTGTTGACGTATGGCATGCGAGTGATGAACTCGTTCGCCTACTAGTGGGCGAATAAGCTGTTCGCCCACGCTCATCTTAACGACCTATAACTATTTACTCACTAACGCTCAGTTTAGCTACCGTTTACGCACGGATAATGGAAACACTAGCATGTTGACACACTCGCTACGCTCGTGAGGCAATATCCACGTTCGAGGAATCTTCTCTTTCTCCCACTAGTCGCACAATATACTATTCTCCACGTCTTATACTGATGAACTTTCTCCGAAATATTATCCAATCCACTTTAATTCCGACAGCCGCGGATCCGTGGAGTGAATTTGTAGTTCAGAATAGTAGTAAAAACTTTGAGGCCAAAGTTCGGAATTTCAAGTACAACGTTTAAATTTGAAGTTTGAGGTTCACAATTCTGAGTTTACATTTCAGATTCAGAGTTCGAAGTTCAAGGTTTGAATTTAAAGTTGAAAGTTTCAAGTTGACATTTAATGTTGTAATTCGGAGTTGACTGTCCAAAGTTCGAATTTAAAGTTTGTACTTTGCAGAGTTTTTAATAGTATTTAGAACCTCAAGTTCAGAGTTTGAATTTGAAATGTGAAATTCAAGGTTCAAATTTGATACTTTTGAAGTTCACATTGGAAGTTTACAATTAAAATTCATAGTTTGGAATGACGAGTTTGAATGTAAAGTTTGGAGGTCAAGGTTCATATTGAAAGTTCATAGTCCGAAGTTCAAGTTAAAACGTGAAGTCTTTACCTAAAGTTTAAAGTTCGGATTCAGAATTCAAAGTTCGGATTGGGAATCTAGAGTTCAGAATAAAAGTTTGAAGTTTACAGTCAAAGTTTGAAGTTCTAATTCGATGTTTGAGGTCCAAACTCCAAGTTTAGAGATTAAATTCGAAGATTGAAGTTTGAAGTCCTAATTTGATGTTGGAGGTTCATGTTCGAAGTTTACAGTTTGAAGTTCTAAGTTCAAATGTTAAGTTTGCAGTTGAAAGTTGAAATTTTAAATCTAAAATTCATAGTTCCATTTCAAGGTTCGAAGTCCGAAGTTTATGTTGAAATATCAAGTTTGATGTTCATGCTTGAAGTTTTGAAATTTAAAGTTTAACGTTCAAATTAGAGATCTGTAGTTACAAGAACAGAAGTCTGAAGCTCAAAGTAAAGGTTTGAAATCCAAAGTCAAAGTCTGAAGTTCAAAGTTGAAATTAGGTGATCGAGATTCATATATTCGAAGTTCAACGATGAAATTGAAAGTGTGGAGTATCGAATTTGGAATTCAAGTTCCAAATTTGTGTCGAAACCCGATGTTAAAATTCAGAGTTTTGAGCTTCAAGTGGACACTTCGAATTTCAAGTTCGATGTTCGAATTTGAAATTTCAAGTTTGATAATTTTCGAGGTAAAACTCATAAATTTGATGTTTAAATTCACAGTTTCGAGACTGATGTTCCAATTTTAAGTAGACAGTTTGAGGTTGACAATTTTTTTAAATGAACTCTGCTTAACCCACTATCAACTCTAGTTAACTTAGTAATGTTAATTTGAGATCCATCGAAAAATTGGGAAATGTTATCCAATTCAGCTTAAAGGTGGCAATTACTCATCAAATAAGTATAAAATAGATATTTCTGTATGAAGGACTTGAAGCGTAGCTTTTCGGGCCGAGACGATGTATGAAGCCAAATCTTGTCCCGAGGCGCAGCCGAGGGTCGAGAGGCTTCATTCATTGTGCAAACATTGTTTTATGCCAAACATGCACTGAATAGGAGCTTCCAGCCCCTGAGACAGCGCGTTGAGGACGTCCATTCACGACACGGTGCACCACGAACCTATCCATGTCAAAACATCGCGAGTCGACAACGCGCATGGGCGTTGGATAAAAGAATCCATATTGTCCCTGTTTTCAGCGGACTTGAGGAACAAAAGTAGGGCTTGAGGAACAATTGTAGGACTTGAAGAACGATCACAGGTACAATATCCAATCTCCGGTCGTAAATGAACGTCTTTAATGCGCTATTTCAGGGGCTCGAATCGTCTATTCAGTGCGTGTTTTGCAAAAAATATCAATATGATGTAAATAAAGATTTTGAGAACACCCCCCGAAATATTTTTCTCGATCCACCCCTGAATTCCGACCCTATGCCACATTGAAATCGCTTAATTTACGACAAATCGCCTAATCAGGCAGCACTGATAACGTCTATGTGAATAACACATTTGGGTTTGGTAAACCGTAAGCTACGTGATGTCCGACGAGGAAAAAACGTCAAGCTGGCGAGGCATATTCAGTCCTGTAGCAACAAATTCGTGTAAATACGTGGATGGTTATATAACAATGAACAATAGAAGACGACTACGTTGAGTGGTACTGCGTTGGAACGGATGTTGTATAACGGTTAGTCAACCAAGAGGAACGACGAGAGCAGCAAACCGTAAATGCTACGAACGTTCAACCTCCCGCGGCCCGCAAAGCCGCTTGATGAAAGTCATGAAAATAAATAGTAGAGAAAAAACGCTGGATTGCGCAACGCGTCGCGTCAAAAGGCTAGGGGCGAATCGGCAGGGCCGGCGAAATAGGCGTATTAGAGTGTTAGAAAACATGTAAAATTTTCGGGTGCTGAATTCCACACGGGAAAACTTGAAGCGTGTTGGATTTTAGGGGTGACCAGATTCTAGATTGGTGGAAGGACCTTCGATAGTGATGGACTGGATAAGAAGCATTCAAATTTGACGAAACTGATTGGAATCAGAGTGACGAAGAAAAAATAAGTGTTATTTTGGCACTCCTGGAGATAACATTAGAGAATTCGTTGGACTGTGATAATCAGAACAAACAATGATCCCGATTCCGAAACTTTACACGAGGATGAACTAGAAATTCACCAGCAAAATTTTTACCATCTTGAATCAAATGATAAAGTGCAGAATTCTGAATCAGTAGGTAAAAAGATGTTTCCAAGTGCTTAAACATCTCCTCATGCCAATTTTATACTCCTTTAATTTTTTTGTATGAAAATCCATTCAATTGGAGTGCAAATCCTGCAAATCAAACATGGATAAAAATTTAACTCTAAATGAGTGAAACCTCACTCATCACTGAGTGATATTTCACTCTAAAAAACGAAGTGGGATTTAATTAATTTCGACGTGTGAAATTTCACTCAAAAATGGGTGATATTACACTCATTTGGAGTTGAATTTTCACTCAAGTTCGATTTGCAGGATTTTTACTCAAATTGAGTCTCCTTATACCAATTTTCTACTCCCTGAACTTCTTTGGGTGAAAATCCATTCAATTTGAGTGAAAATACTGCAAATCAAACTTGAGTAAAACCTCACTCATTATTGAGTGACATTTCACTCTAGAAAACAAAGTGAGATTAAAATTATTTTTTTGAGTGCAATTTCACTAAAAAATGAGTGAGATTTAACTCATTTAAATTTAAATTTCCGCCTACGTTTGATTTTCAGTGCAGGATTTTGACTCAAATTGAGTGGATTTTTATTCGAAAAAATGTAGGGTGACCTCAGGATTTTCACTCAAATTAAGTCTCCTTATGCCAATTTTCTACTCCCTGAACTTCTTTGGGTGAAAATCCACTCAATTTGAGTGAAAATCCTGCGAATCAATCTTGGATAAAAATTTAACTCTAAATGAGTGAAACCTTACTTATTATTGAGTGAAATTTCACTCTAAAAAACAAAATGAAATTCAAATAATTTTTTCAAGTGGAATTTCACTCGAAAATAAGTGAGATTTCACTCATTTAGAGTCAAATTTGAACTCAAGTTCAATTTGCAGGATTTTTACTCAAAATGAGTGGATTTTCACTCGAAAAAATTTGGGTCGACCCCAGACTCCAATTTTTCATCTCTAAACCCAAATCCGACCAATATTTGTGTAATTCTTAATAATACATTTTGCAACTAGTGAAACAATACTTTTTCAACCAATATAAGGTTCCTAAAAGAGTTTCAAAGTCACATTCGTTAAAAAATGGTCATCCCATCCATCGCGACCTTTATTTCGTCCTTACTGAACTCGTTAAATAAAGAATTCATGATTTATGCATTGATCCGTTTCCGAACCAACAACATTTCTAATAATACTTGTATAATACCATAATTTCGTCGCGGTGAATCCGTAATTGTCGACTTCATATATTCCACGCGAGTACAGCGAAAAAACTTTGTTCGTTTCAATCGATCAGGGGTGCAAGTAGAGTGTAAAGCACCGAGACGTTTTTCTATTGAATATGTAAAGACGTTCCTGCAGGGTGAAAAAAAATCGTTCGGGGTCGTCCAAAGGTTGCGGGCCGAGTGAAATTTTCATTGGCTGGCGAGGTCTATAGCAGTACCGCTCGCAGGCGTTCTCTCGGTGGAGAAATTTTTCCGGCACACCAAGGGGGAAAATTCGAATTCCGCGTCTGCACGCACCAATAATCATGTGGTACGTTCGTAAATTCGTGGGCACACGAACTCGGTCACAGTTGTTCCCGAGATCGAGATTTCTCGGAATTCTATCTCCTTTTCTCTCTCTGTTTTCGTCACTCTCTTCGCTTGTGAAAAGTCATGTGGAAAAAATTTTTTTTTTAACACGAATATCCGAAAGTTATCGATTTTCCACACGAATGATTGAAGATTTGCTCGAACGAATTGTTGTGTTCAGTAGTTTAAGGTTCCTGACGTTTTTGAACGGAATTAGTCTAGGTTTGAATTTTTGTTAATTTCCAAAAAATTTTGAAGTAATCTTGAATTATTTTTCGTAGTCCTGAAAAGTGATCACTCTTCTAATAGAACAGTTTACACAAAATGTGTGCAAATTTTGTGCAAACAATAACATTTTTCGATGATATCGCCAGACGTGTCAAAAAGTGAAGTATAATACACGGAGAAAACAGTATGGTTGCCTCAACCATATAAATAGTAACATTTGCGCCAGCCATATATGTTGTTCGTACAATTATGGATATGGCCGTACCAACCATAGATATAGTTGTACGAACGACAGATGTAGTTGGCGCAGATGTTACTATTCATATAGTTGAGGCAAACATACTGTTTTTCCCGTGTAAAACGAAAATCGTCATCCATGTCGTCATAGGTTCAAGAGTGAGGGGGGAGGGGAGGGGTCGTCCTAAATATCTTATATATTTAGCTCGAATACCCTACCAACGTTGGTATACTAACCACTAGACAATGATGGAATATTATTATATAATCTCTATCAACTTTGCACGGAGGGAACAGTATGGTTGCCTCAACAATATAAATAATTTTCGCTAACCATATATGTGGTCTGTGCAACTATATCTATGGTTGGTACGACCATAAGTTGGTACAATCATATATATGGTTGATACAACCATATCTATGGTTGCATAAACCACAAATGTGGCTGGCGCAAATGTTACTACTTTTATAGTTGAGGCAACCATACTGTTCTCTCGGTGTGGAAGAACTAAATCAGGTTTTTCCTCGGTTCGTCACGGTTCTGCGTTCAGAATCTTCGAAAAAATCGGAGTTATGCTGTAATGCATGTTAATTACGTAAATTTCGTGAAATAAATGCATGATCGCCTAATTTGGAACACTATATATTATCCAAGTGCCATATTCACCGAGACTGACGTCGTTATTTAATGATAGTTTTTGCTTAATGATACGACATGAGTGTACCAAATCAAGCAATCACTAATTTTTTCCATGAAATTCGCAAAATTAACATAAATGTCAGGAGATTTTTTACTTTTTCGATGATCTTGAACGTGAAACCGTAGAAGACTGAAAAATAACCGAGAAGAACTCAAATTCGGTCCAAGTTAAAAGGGTAGCCAGGTACTATGTCATTCTGAACCTTATAAGATTCCACAAATTTCTTGTAAGGCACCCTACACAACCCTTTTAAATTTTCTAAGAAGTTCAAAATTCAAGTGTACTTCTAACGTTTTTCGTAAAAACCCTTCTAAGTCATTCTGAACAACTTTCTAAGTTCCCCCAAATCTTCTGGGGTCGCCACATAAATTTTTTTAGAGAACGTATACGTCACTTCATAACTTTCTACACCGATAAAATGGTCCAATTACCACAACCATACAAATACTAACATTTGCGCCAACCATATTTATGGTCGGTGCAACCAAACTTCAAATTACTGTAATCTTTTTAAAGGTAGGTGCCTAAAAGTATCTGGTTGTCACATTACAGTCAATGGTGGGTAGATACCTCAAATATGGTTGTACTAACCATATATACCCTGACAAAGAGGATGCAACTTTCAAAGGTTGCAGTTGGGTTGCAGATTTCTTAAGTATAAAAATGAGTTTTTGCAGCAAATTCAATCGAGAAATAGCGTACATTATTCGTTTTTTATCATTTTAAGTTAAATCCGAACAAAAAAATTATCAAATTCTGCCTCTAATTGTAATTTTTTATCATAAATTGCCGATAACAAATTTTTTATCATAAATTGCCGATAACAATTATGTCACAGTTTGATTATTAAAAATATGTATTCATCATCAAATAGCTAAAAATCATCATATTATCATTAATTGTATCTTTTTATTAATATAGTACATTTTTTATATCATCCACTTGATCATCCACTTTATTGCATCCACTTTGTCAGGGCCATAAAGTTCAAAGTTACAAGGTGTTCAAAGTATCAATTTCCCGACTAATTATTAGTTAACGATAAAAATTCCAAAAGGCCTCGGCACTTCAGGGTCGCACCGGTAACATCGCCTCTGATATAACTCATCGGCCGTAATCTAGCGTCTCCATATGACGCGACAGGCCGTCGGTGGTTCAGTTCTCTCGTATTGCGGAAAAATCAATAGCGAGCATGGTTGTGCCGGCGCGAGAAGCCGGCTCTCAGGTGCCCCGTTGCTGGCAGCGACTTGCTGGCTGCCTGGCAAGGCGGGCGAGCAAGAGAGAGCGAGCGAGCGACCGAGGTGCATGCAGGCGCTCGATCGGGTGGACGGAAGCGTGTCACCTGCGGGGCCTGTGCAACGTACGTATTACGTGTGACGCTTCTCACGAACGCGGGCAATCGCGTGCGCCGCGCGTGTGTGCGTTATGTACCGCACACGCGCTCTTTTTCCATATCAACCTGCACGCACATGCCTCCCAAGTACGAGGCGTAGCTGCTGCTTTGAAAGAAGCAATAGAATGGTCACATATAATATTCATTCACGCGCCAGCGCGTGTATGCTCTCCCTTCTTGTGTTTATTGAACACACGAACACAAGAGCATATCGAACGCGGTGCAAGTGAAGGAATAATATCAGATAATTTTTTTTCAGTTTACCTTCTTTTTTCGCTTAAACGTGGGAATACGATAGATTGATGGAAATGTGTGTGTGGGGGGGGGGGGGGGGGGATTTGCGGTGGGAGGGCCTTCCGGGCTACTTTGGTTTTATAAGAGGCGGTGGAGTTTCACAAAAGAGAAAGGAAGGGCCTGTTTTGTATCGGTTGAAGGTAGTTGTGGTCCATTATACACTACTTTAGATCCGTAGAGAATGGTTCAGATCCACTATTGACTACTTCTGATACATTTCGAATGGTTTAGATTTCATATGAACTTATTCAGATCTGTTTAGAATGGTTCAGATCCACTACAGACTACTTTATATCAGTTGAGAATTGTTTAGATAAACTATTGACTACTTGGATTTCATTCAGGATGGTTTGGATATACTTTTTACTAAGTCAGGTCCGTTCGGGATGGTTGGAATCTACTACAGACTACTTCAGATCCGTTGACGATAATTCAGATAAACTATAATATACTACTCGAGTTATGATTAAGGTGGTTAAAATCCACTGTAAGCGAATTTTGATCCGATCGAGACGGTCGAGGTCAACTGTAGGACACTGAATATCCGTTAAGGATGGTTAAGATCCACTAAAGACTACTTCAGACTAGTTCGAGATAGTTTCGATCCATTGAATACTACTCCAAATCTATTAAATTGTAAGATAGTTTACATCCACTATAGACTACTTTAGATACGGTTAGGATGGTTTAAATTCACTATAGACTACTTTTGATCGGATGGTTCAGATGAACTATCGACTACCTGAGATCCATTCAGGATTATCTGGATCCACCACTTACTACCTCAGATCCTTTAGAATGGTTCAGATCTGATCAAGACGATTAAAATCCACCATAGACTACTTTCATTCGGTTTTAAATAGTTCAGATCAACGATTAACTACTTCAGATCTGTTAATGATGATTCAGATTCACTATACATCACTTTAGATATGATTGAGGCGGTTAAAATTCACTGTGGGCTACTTTGAATCCGATCAATACGGTTGAGATTTACTATCCACTACTTGAGATCAGTTTAGGACCGTTGGGATCTACTACAGACTACTTCAGATCTGATCGAGATGATTCAGATCCACTACAGACTACTTGAGACCCGTTTAAAATGATTCATATCAACTACTGACTACTTCATACACGTTAAGGATGGTTCAGATCCACTATAATATAATACTTCAGATATGATTGGGGCGGTACATATCCACTTTAAGTACTTTGGATCCGATCGAGACAGTTAAGATCCATTATAGACTACTGAATATCCGTTTAGGGTGGTTCAGATTCACTGTAGACTACTTCAGACACGTTAAAGGTAGTTTGGATGCGCAAAATACTACTGAAGACCTGTTCAAGGTAGTCCATACCCACTATAAACTCCTTTAGATCCGTCTATGATAGTTTAGATTTACTATCGACTACTTTAGATACGATTGGAGCGGTTCAGAGCCACTATAGACAACTTTAGGTCCATATGAGATTGTTCAAATTCCTTTCAAACCACTTTAAGTCCATTAAGAGTGGTTCAGATTAATTATAGACTACTAAAAACTCGTTAAAGATGGTTTTCATCCCCTATGTACTACTTCAGACCTGTTCATGGTAGCCCATACCCACTATCAACCACTTTATATCTATCTATGATAGTTGAGATGAATTATAGACTACTTTAGATTTGTCTACGATAGTTAAGATTCACTATAGACTACTTTAGACACAATTGAAGCTGTTCAGAGCCAATATAGACCACTTTAGATCAATATTAGGTGGTTCAGGTTCACTTCAAACCACTTTATATCCGTTTAGTGTCGTTCGGATTCGCTATAGACTACTGTAGATCAGTTCAGGGTGGTTCAGATCCACCTAACCTCCATTGGGGATAGTTCATAATTTAGCTTGACAATAGACTACTTTAGATTCGTTCAGGATAAAATCGATGAAAATTTGGAAATCTCTTAATATTCACTGGAATGCTCTAAATTCTCATCAAAAGAAAATATATACACCTGAGAAAACGGTCTAAATAAAACTGTGCATCCGCCACTGTCTAGAGCAGTTTTTTCGCAGTGAATACATTTGTTTTCGACAGCCTATGTAGGTCAGTTCCTTGGTGGAATATCGGATTATGCGCAAACGATTATGCTTTTTTCCAACGAAAAGTTGATGTTACGCCTATACCTGTTAGTATATTGATTTATGGATCGGTGATAGTTATCGTCCCTGCCTCGTGCGTGATGCAGATGACATTGAAACCGATTTTTGAACCCTGATAAGGCCGTGCATCACCTGGGGTGTCCTAATTTTTGCCCCTTAATGTCTATAAGCTGTGTTTTTATCTTCCCTAAATTTCGAATGAACATGGAAAATTCAAAAGCTTGAGTGATTGAAGCCAGGGCGCATAATTTAGGAAATCGACCAGAGAGAATGCGGTACTTATCAATAATTGAAAACGTTGGAATAGCGGAAAAAGTGACAAAAAAGTCGTGTCTTGGTGAGAATTGGGAAGTTTCAAAGTTGTAGGGGAGTAGCATTTAGGGCGCTGAAGGTTCGGAAAAACGATATGCATTTTTTTAGGTGGAAGCCGTGGGACAGTTCGTGTAAGAAAAGAAAGGTATTGAGAAATCGCTTTTTTTGAATTAGAAAAGTTCGGGTTGGAAATGCAAAATTTGAAATTCGAGAAATTGAGATACTTGCAAATTCACAAGATTTACGAAGACTTTTCAATATTAGTACTGTTTTCGAATTTTTTGGATACCTCAAAAAATGCATTTGAGAAGCATGAAAAAAACAGCATCTTTCGAAAAATTCCGTGCAATTCCAAAACAGACGAATGCTGTTTGTGCGGAAAAGAACAAGAGAAATCAATGGGAAAACACGATTTTCATTTCGCAGTAATGTAACATCGAATGAATGTTGTGAGAACATGTAACCATTCCGAAAATACGGAATGTCTGCATATAGCGATAACACAAAATAATGAAAACATTCAAGGCCTGCACATGCACGATCGTGAGCGTTGTTTCATTGCGCATATTCTAAAAGATAATCTAGACAAAGTGTATGCTTCATGCAGAAAAAATGTCGGATATAAGGAAAACTACAGACAAATTGAAAGAAATTTGATGGTTCGAAATCGGAAATTCTATAATGTAAAGTTTTCCTCCAAAAATAATAAAGTCGATGAAATTGTAATTTTCAATTTCGATCGACAAATTACGAGTTTCAAAGTTCGAAGTTCCGAGATGAAGTTCAAGTTTTAAGTTTTATTCGAGTTCATTTTTCAAAGTTATGAGTGTAAGGTTCAAAGTTCAAGTGTGAAGTTGAAGCTTCTTTTAAGTTTGCATTTTGAGGTTATGAGCTGTAAGTTTCAAGTGTTTCAAGTTAAATTTAAAATTTGCTTCAAGTTCGAATCCAGAAGTTACGAGTTTCACGTTGAAAATTTGAAGTTAATGTGCTATAAGTTGAAGATTCGTTTGAGTCCACATTTAATAGTTATGATTATAACTCGATAAATCGTCATTCATGTCGTTTTTTGTGTCGTCATAGTTTTAAGAGTGGAGGGGGGTAAGAGTGGCGAAAATCGTCCTGAATACTTAATATATTTAGCTCAAATACCCTACCAAAACATTAGTATCTTAACCACTAGACAATGATGGAATATTAATATCGTACATATTATCCTTATCAACTTAGGAAAAAGTGTTCCCTCGGTTCGTTATGGTTCCTGCACCTTCAGAATCCTCTGAAGGTCGAAATTTTTAGGAATCGAGGTAGAATTATCATTGAGACGCATTGAACTACGACAGTGATTAATGAGCGCCCAAGATCTCGAGTCTAGTTTTACGAGCGTTTCCTCAAGTTTCGATTCCTGACCACAAGACTACAGCTCGTTGAAAAATAGTCAAAAATAGGGGTCCATCAGGGGTAAAAAAAAAGAGTAATAATTGGTAAATCATGAAACCTCGTCCTCGCAGGTGGCCACCGTGTTGACGGAGTCCATGCTCTGCGACAGTGGCGCGTCCATGATGCAGACGAGTTCGTTGCTAGTTCCGGGATTGCCGGAAGTGGCGATGCGAGCGGGTGGCGGTGACGAGTCCACCGTGTCCCGTCTCGGGCGTTTCAAAGCGGGCGGCGTTATGATTGCACCGTCGTAGAGGACAGGCGCCCCCAGAGCTAGGTGTCCAAACTGTGCTCTACCTCCCGCGGCTGAAATTTCACCTTCCGCCACCTTCCAGGGCCTCGCTTCCCGCAACAGCTCCACCTTTTATTCGCTTCCGTTTTCTGCCCTCCACTCTGCTCCACTCTTCCTTTCCCACGCACGCGTTCTTATATATACGTGGATATATCTTTCAGTACCCCAGCCTTCCTTTCACTTGGCCTAGCATCACTCTTTCTCGCACTTTTTCGCTCCGCCTCGCTCCAGCTCCATGGAAACACCTGCTCCGCGGCAACACTTGCTCTGCATGAAATCCCGCGAGCTCCGGACAGGGGACGGTTAACTCATACGAACCAAAGAAACAACGGGCACTCCGCTTTCGGAGTAATCAATATGTCACTCCGGGGGCAAGGTTATTGGCCCGGTTCTTCACTTCTCTCTTCTTGACAGGCTACTACGGACGGATAGAGGCGATTTTAGACGGAACCTACGCGACCGTTGACGGGAAACGCTTCCTTTTTCTTCACCCCGGGTGTCTACATTTACGGTTAGGTACCGAACGCGATCGGGTATCGCTATAGTGTACCCGACGGTGGCTTTTAGTATGATCAACCAACCAACTTAGCGCGAAATTAACATTGATAAGTAATAATAATATGACATAAAAACACTGCGACGCGAACGGTGCGCAGGTTGCCGATACACTGCTGTGCACTGCTGGCGGCGGCTCCGACTACTTGCCGAGTGTTTGTTGTACGGGCGGGTGAAGGGTGCGGGATGGACCAAGTGCACCTACCGAGGCACGGTTGCGCAGCTACGAAGCGCGTCGGCTGGAAGGACGAGGAGGGTGTCGATCGCGATTCTCCGGGCGGAACGACTCGGAACGGAGCTTGGCTTTTGTTTATTTCGGTGGAACTGTTTGTTTTCATTGGCGGAGTTTTGGTGCGTTTTTCGAGTGCAGCAGTTTGGATACGGGGATTGAAGGGGGTTGGGGGCAATCTTTGGGAGGGAGTGGAAGGAAAATTTGAGAAGTGGTTGAAATTTTTGCGGTTTTGGCATTTTTCGGTATTATGGAAAAATGATGGAAGTTAATTTGATTTTTGTGATTTTTGAAGTTGTTTGGAAATCGGACTGTTTCAGATTTCTGAAAATTTCGAGTTTATACGAATTTTGGGAATTTTTCGAAGTTATCAACATTTGTTTAATTTTTAGGAATTATGAAATATTTTGAAATCACGAAAATTGTCGGAATTTTGAAATTTTG
>JAPYZK010006181.1:0-14238 GCA_030522785.1 Platygaster equestris
CGACTCAGTTAATGCCCAATAAAATATCACGGCTGCGTGCGGAACATTGAGTATGGTTTACTGTGTCATACATGGGGCAAATCACGTCAAGTGTACCCGCTCAAAAATTCCACAGCTCCGATTTTGATTTAACTTCGTCAAAGTGTTGTGTCTACATCGAGCATGTGAAATAGGGGTAGAAAATGAAAAATGGGTTGCCTAGATACAGGGGCCCGAAGTTCTGCCTTTTTTGCGGTACGTCTCTATTCGTTGAATAAGTCCGATAGTAGTGTGCTGAGAGAAAAAAGCTTCACATATTTTTTTTTTAGGTTTTTGTACGTACTTAACAATGAAAATATCAGTTCACATGATAGAGTATTTTAAGTACTGGAAAACGTGAATCAAATTACATTATTGCATTTTTCCCTGATTCAAACATTTCAAACATTTTTTTAATAGTGCTCAAAAGGAAGCCTATTCCTTCCCCATTAAAAAAGTAGAAGATACATGGTGGGATCTTGACATTTTATCGGCGAATAAAGCCCGCGCGACCCAGCGCCGAGCACACTGATCAGCCGCAGAGCTCGGCGGTTAGTAGACGTAAAGTATTGTTATGCCTCATGTTTTATATTAATCGAATAATGAAACGTTGGTCCCTCATTCCTTTCAATTATCCATTTTTTCGTGTAAGTTTCGGATTTTGAACATTAGTTGCCATATTTCTTGTTACACGATAATGGATGTTTTCTTATGTATAGGCTTACAACATGAAGATGAATTCACGTTTAATGTCTCACATTGAACGGTAACATAAATAAGTTGAAAAACGTGTCGTCTGTAATAGTTATCAATAATCTTCCACATTATTTTCGTTTTTCTTTCCGTGATATATTCGCCAAAACTATATACTCATTATGAAACATTTCTTGAGTTCCGTAGTCGTTAAAAAAGTTGGAACAAATAGTTATATTTTTGTGTACCGGGTATCTTCTTAGCACTAGCGTATTCACGTTTCGATCCATTGGCCGTTTTTAGATGGCTTCCTGTTTACCGTATTTGCGTTTCTGTGGAATTTTTGTCGCAATGAAAAATATGATTCTTCGGTGACGCTTGCAAACTTGAATGCATCGTAAGTGTTACTAAACATTACCTCAGTACCGTCACCTTGTCCTATAATTTCTATGTAAAGTCACGCCGAGATGCCACTTACATCTTATGTAAAAATTTATTTCGTTTTTCAACCGATGTTACTACTGTCCAATGGAAGACATTAATCATGAATTCATCTTCATGTTGTGAGCTTATACACAAGAAAATATCCATTCTCGTTTAACAAAAAAAATGGCAACTAATGTTTGAAATCCGTTATTCACACGAAAAAATTAATGATCAGAAAAAACGAGGGACCTACGTTTCATTATTCGATTAATCTACATTAATGTCTACCAACCACCGAGCTCTGTGGCTGATCAGCGTTTTCGGCGCGTGGGTCGCGCGGGCTCTAACGCCTTCATTCGCCGATCGGATGTCAAGATCCCGTCATGTATCTCTCACCCTTTTAGAGAGAAAGGAATAGGCTTTCTTTTAAGCACTATGAGAAAAATATTAAAAATGTCTGTATTCGGGAAAAATGCGATAATGTTATCGGATTCGCGTTTTTCAGTGCCAAAAATGCTCAAACATGTAAACTGACATTTTTGTCGTGGAGTACGTGCAAAAACCTAAAAAAAATGTGTGATGCGTTTTTTTTTCTCAGCACACTATGATCGGACTCATTATTCAACAAATACAGATGTACTGCAAAAAAGGCGAAAATTCGGGCCCCCGTATTTGGGCGACCCTTTTTTTTCCCCATTTCACACGCTCGATGTAGACCTATAACACAACACTTTGATGAAGTTAGATCAAAATCGGAGCTGGGAAATTTTTGGGCGGGTACACTTGATGTGATTTGCCCCACATGTTTTGTACTCATCACGAAATTGGAATATGAAAGATTGTTGACTACAATGTGAAAAATTTTTTGCCCCCCCCCCCCCCCTCCCCCAAATTTTCGTTCCGGCGCCACTGTTCCTCGGCTTCGACTCAGAATATAAACTCGCATTCGTCCAAAAAAACTTTTTGCCCTTTGGAACATAATATAGTATTATGAATATTCATATAAGAGAATATTTGAAAATATTTTTCAACAATATATTCTCAGAATATTCTTTTTATTATTGGACTTATGGGACAAGGGCCGCCGGACATTGTAATATTCTAGGAATATTTGTGTGCATATTTTTAGAATATTTTGTGTTGTTGGGGAAATTAAGACTGGACCAAGAAAATGATGCGCGTAATAGGTATAGTGAGATGCGATGGATGATGTAGTGTGAAAAAATGTGAAATTGAATCGAGTCGAGCTATAGCTATTTTCTGCAGATGCCGCGCGGCTTGAATTCCGCGAGTTGTCCAGCTACAATAGTCGTCAATAGTTAATTAATAATACATTATAATATTATAACATAGTATGGGCATGATATGAATCAAGTAGAGCTATAGGCGCTACCAAGAGAGGGAGGGAGAGAGAGAGAGAATCGTAGGAACGCAGCATGAGGGTTCAGACGAGCCATGATAATAATAAGGGGGGGATAATAGGCAGTGTTTACCGCCGTGATGATCGGGACGAATTCAAGTAGGGTCGTCGTCGTACGTTGGCTTGAAGCGTCGTTCGGCTTGAAGCGACTAATGGCATCAGCCCCGAATAAATGAAATTATCATGATAAAAGAGGCGCGGCTGGTGCTGTGGTACTGCAGCGTTCCGTAATATTGTATATCACGGGGTGATATACAATTACATGCATACGCAATGTATGTGCAGTGTAACCTGTGTAACGGGGCAACATGCACACCGTGTGATTCAACCAAAGCTTCAAAGCTTGATCCGGAATCGTCGGCTGCAATTTCACCGATCGACTCGCGTGCGTGCGTCGTCCTGATGCTGATGCGCATCATCATGCTGCTAAATAATGTGCAGAAAGCGAGCGCGACCGGCAATGAATTGTGATTGCAGTCCGCTCAATGAAACCACCACCCTCGCAATACATGATAATTATAATTCTTCTTTCTTCTTCATCTTCTTCTACCTCGTGCCTCGTGCCTCGTGCACCTCGTGCATGATCAGACGTGTTGAGCCCCTGACGCCCTCCCTCCTTGTTTGCCAACATCTGTCATCGTTTATGGCGACAATTGGATCACTTGAATATTTTCTATTCATCTTCTCTTCCTAGCTCTTTTGCTTCCACAAGGCGACAATTTCTCTTCCTCTTCCTGTTATTCTTCGCTCAGCTTAAACTCTTATGGCATGATTAATGAATGATAATAAATTCATGATCACGACACATGTCGCGCGCGCTTTTCCATCAATATCTTAATTATATCCGTAGAGTACTGAGATTCGAAAAATAATATGGTGCATATCATGCGACGTAACTTGTATAATATTTTAACATCATTTTCAACAACTAATTGTTAACGCGATGGTGGAAGATTATAAATTTTCAAAGAAAAGTTATTAACATGATTGTTATGTGTACATCCATAAACATGCATGCATTAATAAAATCATTATGTACGATCGATGATGTATATAATAATGAATCAGCGATCGATACTCGACAAAAAAATTGCGCGAGTAGGTATTACTTTTCCGATCGAGAAATAACGCTCAAATAATATAATATCGTACATCAAATCTTCAGTTACTCCGCGAGTGCGGCGGGTTGATATACCTTAATCCTGATTCTCAATGATTGTTCTCATTGCAGATTGACGTTGAATTGCGTCAAGTACACTGCAGAGCTCTATTATGCAAGCAGAGTGCGGTGATGACAATTATTTATTTATTTATTTATATGGTCATAATAATATGTGAGCGAGCTGAAAATCACGCGGAAAATACATATAATATGAAATGAGGATCTCAAGCCGACCGAGAGCAAACTCTGATGCGCCGCTGTACATAAGCTGTTTGCTGAGTGATGCTGCATGCAGACAATGCACGCGAGTTGCTGCAGATTGAGAAGGGCAATAAAAATAAATCAGCAGCGCATAATGTCGAGGGATACGTGAAATCCGTCAAAATAATAATTGCAGCGAAACGACGAGCGGCAAATAAATGAATTAGCCATATGGGCACAGCGGGGGCTGACTGGCGATATTTTTCGATGCGATGCTGCTGTGGCGGCGACGGCGGCGGCGACCCCGCACTCGATCCCCGCATCACGACAAATTTAATGCTCGGCGCTAAACGTTACACTTTTTCTCTTTCTTTCTCTCTCCATTTAGTATACATAATATACACGCCATGTATTTTGTATAGTATTTATTACGCTTTTCACCGTCCACACTGGCTGCTGCTGCAGCAGCCATCATCATTAAGACGTTCCATCACTCATAGCGAACGATTATAATTATTACGATTATCATACATACACATCTGCTTATATTGATTATTATATTATATATGCCCTGCAGTGTCCGTCCCACGTTCGCTTCGCGATCGATAGCAATTTCTCCTTGTTAAATACATAATTACTTATAAATGCAATAAATACCGAGAGATCAGCCGTACATACTTTTATGCTTTTCCGTTTGCGTGCCGCAGTGTCATACGGATTACCGTATACAAATAGCATGTTTTACAAAAAATTCATATCTATCGACGACATAAACTATTTTATGAAAAAAATTGTCCTCATTTTCTGTCATCAGGCCTTATAGGCTTTTAGTGATGCAGGAACTCGTGTAGTAGCCGTCGTCGTCAACAGCGATTATTACCTTTTGCGAAAGAATACACTCCTTTTGACGAGCTGCTGTAATTATTAGTGCTTGCGGGCGTACGATATGATTTTTTTATACCTCAACCGTCTAAAGCGCGTCATTTACCACATGCACAGCAATGCAAAAATTTCGCATTGTGAACGGTGCATTAGGCAACGCGTAAAAACTCTTTAAGAGGGCACGTAAGAATGGCAAAAATGAGCAAAAACTGCGTTCGACGGTAAAACTGTCAAAACGAGAATGGTGGATGTGTGTAAAGGAAGAAAAACGGTCGATGATTCCAGCTGAGAATTTTGCTACGAAGGTGACATTTGGCGATGTTTGTGACTGGTATATTGCGTTACGCAATTTATGAAAGACTCAACCTAACCTTATTGCGTGTTTTCACCGACTCACAACGCGAAATATTTGCCTTGCTCCGCATGTACTAAATAACGCGTTTAGATAGTTTCGGTACAAAAAACTAAATGTTTATCACGGAGAAAAAGTATGATGTCTAACGGCGGGGCCAATATTTTCGAAACGAGGCTCCAGCAACATCACGCCTTCGGCACTCAATTGCCTACGCCCCGTTTCGAAAATATCGGCCCCACTGTTAAACGTCATACTTTTACTCCTATATAAACAAATAGCTATATGATACTCATGTATACGACGCAATATCAAAAACCAATGGAAGTGAAAAAAAAGCAAGAGGAACGATCACGAGCTGTCAGCAATTAGATATACTATATGCAAAAATTTATATGCATTATTATGTTCAGAGCACATCTTATCGGTGGTAGTGGTGGTGGTGGCAAAGAATTCATATCCTACAAGAAGCCCTGCAGGGACCCCCTGAGGCAGCGAGTCAAAACTGATGGTGGTGCAGGTTGCGACGGTTGCGGCAATGTTTGTTTATCGGGTGTTTTGTTTACCGAAAAAAAAAAAAAAAAAAATATTTGTGCCAATTTGTGTGCATGAGATGATGGACTCTAAGAGCCATATATAGCTCGATCATCAAGCGATGTACGATGCGATGTGCAGTATATATGCAGTCAGAAGTAGGTTATTATACCTGCAGCGCAGTGGCGGGGTTCATAGCGCCGAATGGCTGCAAAGAGCAATAAGTGAATCTGCTGCTGCTGCTGCTGCTACATAACACACAACACTCGGCTCGACGGCGTGTTAATCCGTCAATGCATTTGACTAAAAGGTGCCATGTGCACAAACACTGACAGCCGGCGGCGACGGCAGCGGCGATGACCCATAATAATGTATACAATCATATGTATCTAGCACTGCAGTAGCTATATATAACATTATTATTTTCTTATAGTGTCGTATCTATACCTATATCTGCTTGCTTGCTTACTTGTGCAGCTCCCTTACGTATTTTGCTTACTCCTCCCTGCAGTAGCTATTTTTGCCGCTTCCATTCCTCTGGAATAAGCCTCTTAATTTTTATTTGGCGTTCGCTCTCGGAATTTTCAAGACTTGTTTTCCTTGTTTTTGTTTGTATCCTCGCATCTTAATTCAATGAATTCATGCATGCAGCCTGCCACCTGTCAACCTGGCCTAACTGCAGCATCGCTGCAACGTCGCATCAAACTGCAGCCTTTCGATATTGTATGTTATTGGCTGATTCTCTGCAACGAATTATTGTTCATCAACTCTTCTTCATGCTATATCATATCAACGTGTTTCCCGCATCAACTTGACTAATGATGGTGCTACTATACTACTGAAATTCATTTCACGTCGAAACGCTATACCAACATGGCCTTGATGCTGCAGTAGCTACTATATTGTAATACGGCAGAAGCTGATTTTTCATCATGCATGAATTATTATTGTCAAAGTATTTCTATGTGTATAAAATCGAAAATAATAATCATATACTACGATACTAGAGGCTCATGAAAGTTTAATTTTTGTCGCGTATATAGCACATGAGAATGTGTCACGCCCGTGCATATTAAATATATCTATTACAATTATCTAGCACGATACTCATTATTACAGAGTAGTGCATGATATACGTTGGAAAAATTACGAATACTTTTTTTCCGACGCCGTGGAGAAAATGCGATTTTCACCACGGCTCAAAACGTCAAAAATCGTATTTTCACCACTTTTTCGAGAATTAAAAAAAAAAAAAAAAAACAGTCGTATGCGTGCGTATAATTATGACGACACGAGGATCTTGTGCTGCAGTAGGTAGGGTATAATGTTAATTGTGTATGATAGCGTTGGTACGAGGACTATAAGATTATTACACTAGAAGCTGGGAAACGGCGGTGTAAAATTAATATTGGTGGAACAAGTCAAGTTGACGTCGGACGGTCAGAGTCGTTTAGGTTTGATTAGTGAAAGTGAGAGAAAGAGAGAGAGAGAGAGAGAGAGAGAGAGAGAGAGAGAGAGAGAAATAAAGCTAGGGCAGGCAGCTAGGCGCGATGCGAGCGGAAAGCTAATGCCACGATGAGCGGAGACGAGAATAAGGCTATGTTTGCTCTTGGTCCGCGGGCAGCAATTGGACGACAGCTTTTGTCGAGCATTTGCTAAGGTTCTATATAAGCTCTGAATAAGGCTGTCTCTCCCTCTTGTTCGCTTTCTAGATGTGTATATATATATATGTATACATTTCTATCTGTCTCTCTCTCTCTCTCTTTCACCGCTCGCAGCCCTCAATCGAAAGTCGTTTGTCGAGCTAATCACAGGGGCGGCGGCGGCTCCGTCCCTTTCCCCAACAGACCTCAAGTTTTACAACTCGTGCTCGCGATAATTACATTAGCATTCCATGATTTTTATTAAATCATCCGTAACGTCGCACTCGATCAATATCAACACCATCCTATATAATCCTGTTTGTCATATCCGATGCAATTAACTATATTATGCATTCCCTACATTCTCGACAGTAATATGTTGTCAATGTTTCATCATGCCAACAACAATTTGTATTGCTGCTGCTGCTGCTGCAGTCATACATTATATATGTACATATAATATATCATTCGTGAAATTATTCAACATTTCGATATGGATTGGACTGTTGCAGGTTGCGCAGCTCAACACGCTCTTTTAGGGAAAACACGAAGACCTAGGACCGCGTTTACGTCTCAACAATTACTCGAGCTTGAAAAGCAGTTTCGGCAAAACAAGTACCTCAGCAGGCCAAAAAGATTCGAAGTCGCGACTTCTCTCATGTTGACGGAGACACAGGTGAGCTAGCTGTGCTCATTATTAGATATCGTACTGCAGCCTATACAATGATAAACTATTGATCATACACTCGATGCAAACATCGTGCATTTTAACGTGTACGTATCTCAATAATTGACTGATATTGGGATTTTTCATTTTTTTGTCTATTCGTCAAAACTCACGAACAAAAGAAAAAAAAGAAACACTGAAAGACAGCTTGGTCGGAAAAACAGGCTCAAAATGGCGAGCTTTGGTAAATCTCTCCTCCTGACCCAACTCTCCTTCATAACTTATCCTAATAATTTTCGCGGTTTTAGGGAAATATAATACTCGTAACACTGCATTAGCTGGATAGATACGATGCCATTAATTATTACGCTCCTGCAATTTCTTGACACTAACACGCCTGCATCACTTTCTTTGAAAAGTCATCAAAAAGCGCAAACCTCGTATAGTTAGCACATAATATAATTGATTATTGTATATGGTCGTCCAAGCTGCGCGGAATCAGTATATTGCGTATGGATAGGGCTGAAAGTCAACGAATCTAACCGAGAGTAAAATTTGCTGCTCTCAATGCATTAGATCAACCGAGTAAAGGCGCTGTTACAGCTACCAAAGCGTATGTACCCTGGCGTAGGCGCAAGTCGGCTTATCGCTGTCACTACGCTCATTGCACCTAAGACAAATGCTGATCGTTGAAAATGTTCTCATTACAAACAATTCAACGATCGGCATTTGTTTCAGGCGCAATGAGCGTAGTAACAGCGATTCGTCAACTTCACGCCAGGGTAAGCTTTGGTAGCTGTGACAGTGCCTTTAGCCATCCCAGGTATTAGGGTCGTTTACAACCCCCGTATATACGTGAAATATTTCCGCAATTTGAGTCAGACAAGTGCATTTTCCGTCGCATTTTCAGACAATCTATTCATTTTCCATGTATAGTATTGCACAGTTTGTCAACACTTGGCGATACCTTTAAAACGCCCGATCCATGTGAATAATCGAAGCATTTCCAGAATTTCAGTCATCCATATGAACTGTAATACCTTGAGAGCTTGAATGAAAACCGTCACAATTGTGATGATCAGTGACTGTTTTTTGCGTGCCTTTTTCATCTCGTTTTTCGACTTCTTTATCACGAAACGAGTATCTTTGAACCATAAAAGTGTTCAATTAACAACATTCTCCCGAAAATTAGCCGAAAAATGTCAGAAATGAAGAAAGTCACAACTGTGACGGTTTTGTGATTGTTTTTTTCAAGCCTTTCTTTTCTCGTTTTTCGATTTTTTTATTATTGCGTGAGTATTTTTTTAGATAAAACGATGGTAAATCAACGAGATTCTTCCGAAAATTAGCCGAAAAATTTAGGAAATGAAAATCGTCACATCTGTGACAGTTTTCACCATGCCTTTTTTTCTCGTTTTTCGACTTTTTTTATTATTGCGCAAGTATTTTCTGGATGAAACGATTGTAAATCAACAAGATTTTTCAGAAAATTAGCCTAAAAATTGCGGAAATAAAAATCGTCATATCTGTGACGGTTTTTCCATGCCTTTTTTTCTCGTTTTCCGACTTTTTCATCATTAGTTTTTTTTTTTTTTTTTTTTTTTTTTTTTTTTTTTTTTTTTTTTTTTTTTTTTTTTTTTTTTTTTTTTTTTTTTTTCTTTAGAAATTTAGCCGAAAATTTTTAGAAATGAAAATGGTCACATCTGTAACGGTTTGGTGACAGTTTTTCCATGCCTTTTTTCTCGCTTTTCGACTTTTCTATCATGGTGCCGGTATTTTTTGGATAAAACAATGCTGAATCAACAAGATTCTTCAGAAAATGAGCCGAAAAATTTAAGAAATAAAAATCTTCACATCTCTGATGGTTTTTTTCATACCTTTTTTTCTCGTTTTTCGACTTTTGTATCGTGAAGCGAGTATTTTTTTGATATAAAAGTGTTCAGTCAACAACATTCTCCCGAAAATTAGCCGAAAAATGTCAGAAATAAAAACAGTCACAACTGTGACGGTTTTGTGACTGTTTTTTTCACGCCTTCTTCTCGTTTTTTCGACTCCTTCATAATGGGGAAACAGAGAAAGGAGTGTTGATTGACAACATTTGTTCAAAAATTAGCCAAAAAATTAGAGTCGTCCATGAATTTTGGTACTTTTGGGGCTTGGATAAAAACAGTCACATCTTCGACGATTCCGTGACGGTTTTTGTTCGCTTTTTTCTTCTCGTTTTTCGACTTGTTCATCGTGGCGCGGGTATTTTTTGGATAAACTAGTATCATATCACAACATTTTTTCGAAAATTATGATACGTTGATGAAAACGCGTAAATTGAGGATTTATTAGACAAACGTGTATGCGTGTGTATACGTCTATGAAGAGCACTTGCCTTAAATATCGTGAGATAGGAAAGACAAACGAGATGATTCGTGTGAAATAATTGATGAGGAGCATGCATGTACAAGTGATGGAAGCACCGAGCGAGGTAGCCTAGCCTGCTGCTGCTGCATGGTGGGTGTAATACATAACATTATTATAATATGCATAATGATATGTAGCTCGATCTCCTCCGACTTACGAGAAATCTAGAATGAATATATCTGGCAGATCTGGCACTATCTGGTACTATCTGGAAGAATCGGCTCAAGAGCAGGCGGATGAGCTGTTGCTGGCGGTGGAGCTGGTAGTCCGGTACTGCGACTGCACAGTGCGATTCTATAATACGTACTATACGTATTATATTAATATACGTGTGTGATACACAATAAACATAGGTATAATATTGTTATACCGTCAAGGACGCAATGCGAGATTGAAGATTATGCGAGAAGAGGAGGGTTAGAGGAAATGTAGCATTTCCACGATGAGCAGTATGAGCAATAGTATGAGCAAAGTACGAGCAATAGTATGAGCGGTAGGGGAGTAGGAATAAGCGAGCTTGATGACGCAGGAGCCTTGAAGAGAGAAATCTCGGAATAATCCGACCCTCTGAATCTCGTCGCTCCCAGCATAGTTGAACAACTTGTACATAACTTGGGAGCTTACGAGCTCTGACGGATCACTCGACAAACAGAGACAAAAGTCTGAATTATGGCGGCTTAGTCCCTGATTTGTTTCGATATTTCAGCGATTCTCGCGCTACTGATTCTCGTCCTTCTCGTCTGCAGCAGCCGGTCTGTCCGCGCCCAAGGCTTGCTCGCCCGCCATCATGTTTTTTTCGCCCCATTTTCATCATCATCATTTCATATAGGTACTATAATACATTAGCTGCAAACCACCCTCGCAAAAGTGAATCTGAATCATTTTGCACTATATTATATTGTGAAAAACACCATGTACATCATTTTTCGTTGAATACAGGCCCGCGTTTATTGCAGGGGAGTTGCGACTTGACGACCTATATGATAACTGCGAATATAACAACTCCTAACGCCCCATCATGGACTTGTGCAGTAGTGTAAACCTAGGGCTTAAATAAACCTGCAATCTATCGACACTCTTCTAATTGCATCTCATCCGCGGCCGCAGTAGGGATTGCACGTCCTGTAAAATATACATATATCTATGTATAATATATATAATATTGCCCGCGTCCGTCCGAGTTGCAGGCCCCTGCAGATGCTTTTGTTCGGCGAGGAAAAACAAAAAGATTGCATTAGGGAAGAGTGATGACGAGGCGAGTAGTCTACTGGCGTTTGCACTGTTGGGAATAATATAAAATGTGTACACGCGTCGTGTGTATACATTTCGAATAAGGGTGCTGCTGCAGGTACATAATACGTGCGACGACGCGTCGTGCCGCCGCGCCGTAGTATAAGGGGTATACCGCGACATGGCACGCTGGAGGAAATATTGTAGGAAATGGCTGGAATGGGGTATATAGGCTGCGTGTGATTGAGGCTGGAGTAGGAGCGAGGTGCAGACGTGATGCGCGATATGTTTTGCCTCGTATAAAAAGATTCGCACAAGTATAGCGGCGGCGTCAACTGCCGCCGGGAGGCAGGAGAATAATGTACACATAGGGGGAGCGATGAATAAAATTGTGCTTTTACGCGATTCTGGCGCGTGCCTGCCTGTCCGCTGCTACCTACTCCCTTGGAGTCAAATAAGCCGCACTCTAACACCTGCTGCCGATGGGCGCAACTCTTTCAATTTTTTTCGTGTTTTCAACCTGTCAATTTGTTGCAAAGTCATCGTAGAAAATGAGAGAGATTTAGAGAGAACTGCATTTTACCACGAACAATTTATATAATATTATTATATTAGCAGTATATGTTGGAACGTAGACAGAAATTTTGTTGTTAAATGATGATGAGCAAGTCAAGCGAGTTGTTAAACATGTAACGTACACGTTTTACAGGTGAAAATCTGGTTTCAAAATCGGAGGATGAAATGGAAGCGGAGTAAAAAAGCACAGCAAGAGGAGCGCTTGGGTGGGAAAACGAGTAATGGTGATTCCGGAAGCAGCAGTAGCAACAACAACAACAACAACAACAACAACAGCAACGACAACCACAACGCTAGCAGAAACACAGATCGTGAAAGCCGCGGCAGCAGCGCGAGCAACCAAGTCGATACGAGCCAAGATGCTGCTGCTACAGTGGAAAATACTTGCCCATCGAGAGATGGCATTTGCACGAAGAACGTCGAGCTTCAAGAACCTTTGTACAGGCCATACGTCGTTTGAATATCGTGCGTATCGACTTTTCAAAGACTTCGTCATTGAATCGCTGTGATCGCTAGTTCGCGTTGTGCGCGCATGCGACACGACACAATCGGCAACCATTTTTCGACAAATTCGAAATCACACACGTGATTTTATTACTTGATTAATACGAGTCATCTTCAGTGATTTCGCCGAGTTGCGATATTCTCGTTAATTCGATCGCCCGACGCGAAAAACGATTTCGTTATAGCGAAACCGAGTACCTTGCGAAACGCGTATTGTACAAAGCCAATTAACACCCATCGAAACAACGGTGACGCGAGTCATTGTAAGTATGTACAAATTAATTATACGCACGCCACATCTTAATACACGAGATGCGCAAAGTATCGAAGTGTGCGTTCATTTGCGCGATTGCTCGTTTGTCTGCGCGCGCGCGCGCGTGTGTGTGAGAATCAAGCGTGCAATAAATACCGTAATCAAGTACAGGCTACAGCTTGACGACGAGTCATGTAAATACATAGCAAATATGAACGCGAGTCATTTCGCGCAAGTTTCGTCACTGCAGCCTGTGGGAACACAATCGACAGTGTAGTACGTCTTGCTCAAATTAAGGTCTGAGTAGTCCGATATTTTGGAATTTATTTTTTTCAAAGACTAGTTTGTACATACTTTTTGGATGTGTGTGTGCGAGAAACAAAAGATGTGCCTGCGAGTGTGTATGTGTGTGTAAAAATATGTCGTGATACGTACATGGAATGATATATGTATATACATATATATTATATATACAAATATATTATACAAAACTCTATCGCAATAAAAGACGTTTTGTGTTGAATAAAAACCACTTTTTCAGCAAATGTTGTTTCGCGTGTTCGTTCGTCGATTCAACGTAAATAGCTAGTTCCATCCTACCATCGTAACTCGGTTTTCAGCGCATGCAATAATACTGTTTCAGGTTGTTTTATGAATTTTTGATCAACAACAAGTATGCACGGATAAGCATACTCGATTTACGTGCCACATCTTTCGCCTTTGGCTGAAACCCCATTATCGAAAAAATTCGTTAGAATTTGTTGTCGGGCAATACAGGCAGACAATAGATTCAACGCTTTTCTTTTCCCGAAAGATTACGCATGCATAGGTAAAAGCAAGTAAATGTGTGCGTGTATCCAATGCCAACGCTCTCTCGAGTGGCATTCACCAATCACAGTTGTGCTTCGCAGCGAGCTCGGCCATCTTGCCGTTTCGCTAATGCGAATAATTCAAAATCACGATCTGAAAATGTTCATCTGAGTGATTCGCGGTCAGAGTGCGCCAGAGGCGCTGCAAGGTGGACTCGAGAGTTTTATGTAACAGATTAATGACGATAGTTGGGTTTTTTCGAATAAATGTGCAATTGACGGGCCGGGCCTTGAAATACAGTTATTAACATTTTTCTCTTCTTTTTTTTTGAAATATGTGTATTTTAGCAATGAACCTCATTTTTCTTGCGGAGAAGTGTTTATTTTGCGTCAACATTATTAAAAATGCAAGGAAGTGTTGTGACAAGTGAGTGTTTTCGGAAGTTATTGGGGTCT